>JAENRP010000280.1:0-58668 GCA_024741835.1 Diplocarpon mali
GGAAATAATTAGTTTTCTTAAATAGTAGATAACTCTACTTAGCAGATATAGACTATTTGCGCTAAGACCAAATCTAAGCTTATAAAAAAGCTAGAAACTTAAAAAGTAATAGAAGAATGCTAGACCTAATTAAAGCTAATAGCTATTAGGTCTAATAACGCATTAAAGATTAAGGCAAAGCTTAATAAATAGGTAAAATAAGGAGTTTATTACAAATTAACTATAATATATAAAGGTTCTTATTAGAATAGTATCACTAAGCGAAGTATCTAGTAAGCAAAGACTGACTATCGCACTCTATTATAAGATGCTGACTTACTACTAGAATTCTAGGACCTTGCGATTAAGGCAGATATATACTTATAAAATAGAATAAGTAGTAGACTAATAGTTAATAGCACCTGAATATTACTATATAAGGTATATTTTAGATAGAAACTAAGCCTAGACTATATCTGCGTCTTTAGAAGCATTTGCTACTCCTATATTAGCCTAAAGTCCTAGCTCATAGGTATAAAAAGCAAGAAGCTAATAGACTAAGGTAGAGAGTATATATTTATTAAGTATATTAAATAGATAATAAAGCAATAGATAATATATGCGCTAGATCTAAGGTAAGTAATTATATCCTTAATAGTTGAGTTTAATGAATCTTGAAATAAGAGGAAGCTATCCTTAAAGCTCTATATACTTAAAGATTCGCAAGGTATACTACTTGATAGTAATACTATTAAGCCGAACTAATAACCCTTTTCTCTTAGCTTAAGCATATTAAGCGCACTTGCTAATTAACGACCTATTAATTACTTAAAGGCTGAATAGACTATTCCTATTATTTGCAAATTACTTAAAGTATAAAATAACTTTAATATTATTATCCCTTTAGTTAAAGCACCTATAGTAAAGGATATTCTTAAAATAGGTATAAGTAATAATAAGCCTTTACTACTAGAAAGCGGTTCCTTAGATAATAAGCCTATAGAACCTATAGCTGAACCTACGTCTTTAAAGAGGAATAAAGACTTAGAACTAGAAGATACCTTAGATAAACGCGAGTTTAAGCGTATCTAAGTTATAATAGCATATAAGATCTATAAGCTTGAACTTTAATAGAGCTTTAATAAAGATAATATATTCCTAGCCGCTAGGAAGATAATGAAAATCTCTTTTCTAAAGACGTATAATAAAGCTATTAATAATCTGGAGAATAGAGCAATATAGAATAAGGCAATTTAAGAGGAGATAAGCTCTTTTACTACAAATAGCATATAGATAAAAGAACTAACGCCAAAGGATATGAACCTAGTATTAATAAAGTGGGTCTTTATAATTAAGATATATGCAAATAGGACCTTAGAATATTATAAGGCAAGGCTTATAGCTAAAGGCTTCTTCTAATAGTATAAAGAAGACTACTTTAATATATTTGCGCTAATAGTTTATATAAATACCCTTTGCATATTTATAGTAATAGTAGCCGCTAAGGACTTTAAATGCAGATAGTATAATATTAAAAATGCATTTACTAAAGCGATTATAAAGAAATGGATTTTTCTCTCTTAACCTAATAGTATTCTTATATATATTAGTTATTCTCTTTATATACTTTGCAGTATTTATAAGCTTAAATAATTAGCCTATAATTAGAACCTCTTATATAGCTCTACTTTAGTAGAAATAGGATTCGTTTAAAGCCTAATTAACCCTTGTCTATTTACCTATATTAAGCGTGGAATTAAGTTGCTATTATATATTAACGATATTACTATAGCTATGAAAACGATCACTCAATTGGATTAGTTCTTTATAATAATTCGGAAACATTTTAATACTAAGGATCTAAGGGGAATTTATAAGATCCTTAGCATCTGCGTTATAAGGAACTGCTTTACTTAAGAACTCTAGTTAGACTAAGAATAGTATATTAAGAAGATCCTAAACTGAATAGGACTTTCTACTTATACTCTTAACTTTAAGTTAAAGCGTACTCTAATTGAAGGAAAGTATAATAAGTTAAAGCCTATTAATAAAAATAAGTAGAAAGGAGATCTAAAGAAGTATTAATAAGATATTAGAGCGATTATATATACTATAGTATATATAAGACCAGATATTGCCTTTATTATTAAGTAACTTAATCAGAACCTAAAGGATCCGACAATTCGATATAAAAATGCAATCAAGCGACTTAAAAGGTACCTTCGATTAATAATCATATAGAAGGTAAGATATAGATTAATAAAATATATAAATGCAAAGCTTAAGGTATATACTAATTCCGATTAGGCAAATATAAAAGGTTAGAAAAGTATATTTAAAAGCATAGTAGTACTATATAGTAGACCTATATTATAAGGAAGTAGGAAGTAGAAATCAGTAGCTATTATAAGCACTAAGGCCGAATATATATTAATATTATCAAATTGCAAGTAAGGATTATAAATCGCTTAAGTTCTAAAAGATATAAGTTTTACTAAGTATATTAAATAAGATAAGAATTATATTAATCTTTAAGTAGATAATATAAAGGCAATTACACTTATAAAGAATCTATACTTATATAAGCGATTAAAATATATTAATATTACTTACTACTTTATTTGCAACCTTATTATAAAGAATAAGTTATTAATTACTTATATCCTAACTAATCGAATAGTAGTAGATGGATTTATAAAGCCATTAAAGATAGTTGCAAAGTTCGAAGCATTTAAAGATATACTAAGGTTGCAAAAGATAGTAGGGACTTAATAAGCTTAAGGATAATTCCTAGGCCCGCTTTATAAGTTAAGTCATAAAGTCTTATAAAGGAAAGTTTTTAAATTAACTCTTAGGCCTAGACCGCGAGTCAAGTTATATAGTCTTATAAAGGAACGCTTTTAGGAAATTTAACTCTTAGTCCTACCTTATGAGTAGGATTAGTAATTTTAATAAAGATTGCTATTAATTGATTGTTTTTAATTTAAAAAGATACTTAAGAGTTAGATTAGTATAAAAGGATAGTTGTTATTTTCCTAACTATAGGTCAATTAAAGTAAGGTCTAAGTAGGGGTATTAAGATAGGTAATATAGCTATTACTTTAATATATTATCATATGACCCTACTGCTTAATTAGTAGGATATTAATACGTATATAGCTATAGGGAAGAAAGGGGTAACCTTCCTTTCCTAACTCTTACCAATATATCGACTATCGACCTCTAAAAGCCTCCTTTACCTACTGCGCCGACTCACTTAAGCTCAATAGTATAAGGAAAATTAAACCCTATCTTGCGCTTCCTTCCTATTCGCTATTACAAAGGAGATATAAAAGGATTATAGAGCATTTAGAATGCTAGCTTCTCGACTAGACCTCTTGCGTCTTAAAGGTTTAAAAGCTTAATAAAGCTCTTGAACTTTTATTAAGGAAGGTTTTTAATAAGGCTATTAGCGTATATATCCTTAGTAAGGAGATAGGCCACTTAAAAGCTCCCTTTTTAGTACTCCTATTATAGCTATATATTATATATATTAATATATCAGAGCTTTATAGAAATCCTTTAAGAGTCTCTTATAATAAGCCGTATTTTCTATTGATTATTATAAAATATAGACTATAGAGCTTCTACCTTAAGCTCTATTTCTTTAAAGAACCTTCTTAAAGCCATCATCTCCTTTGCTATATATGCTACTCTTAAGAGCTTAGCCTCTATAGTAGAAGTAGTAACTATCGATTGCTTTAAGGCCTTTTAAACGATTGCTCCTTTAAATAGGAATATAATAAAACTATAGAAAGAGCGCTTTATTTTTAGATCATTTGCAAAGGAAGCATCTGACGATACTATTAGGTTATTTAATCTGCTAAATCGATTATAAGTAATTCCTAAGAAGCGTATACTAAAAAGGTAGCGTATTATCTAATTGATAGCTTTAAGGTATTTAAAGCTTAGGTTTATATAGAAATGAGATAGCTAAGCGATTGCAAAAGCTATATTTAAGCGTAGTATAATAGCTATATATAAGGTAGAGCCTACTTTTTCCTAGAATTCCTTAATTCTCAAGTAAGGAGCTGTTTTATAGTTCTTTTTAAGTTCGAAGTAAGGGAGCGGCGTACTAAGGAAACGCCCTATATTAAGGCCGAACCTCTTTACTATCTTCTTAATATAAGCGTTATAAAGTAGAGTAATTATACCCTGCTTCTTATCTTAAGAGACTCTTACCCTTAAGAACTACTCAATATCTCCTATAGCTATCAATTCGTATACTTTGCGCAATCCTTCTATAGTCTTCTAAGCTTCTTCTATATAAGAGGAGTAGTATATTACTTATATATCGTTAATATAAAAGGCTATAAATATAGTCCTATCCTTATTAATAAATATGCAAGGCTCCTCTTTAAAAGGGGTAAGCTTTAGAGACTTTAAAGTACTAGTAAAATCCCTATACTAGAGCGCTAAAGAGTCTCAAAGGCCGTATAAGGCGCGATCGAGCTCTACTACCTTATCTTTCTACTTCTAACTATCTAGTAAGAAGCAAACAATTAGCGCGCTCTAAGGGTCTCTCTTAGTATATATAAAGGCGTTAATAATATCAAACTATTAAAGCTCTATATCGAATTTAGTAGCTATCGCTATTATAACCTTAAACGATCTTAATACAAGCGTCGTAGTATAAGTAAAGAAAATAGAAGCTTCCTTTTAAAGATCTCCCCTTACTACTATTCTTAACCTAAAGCAGCTAATCTCCTTAAAGGAGCTTAGCTTATAATTAAAGACCTACTTTAGTAGTATAGGCCTTATAGTAGCCTCGCTTCTATCGATCACTCTTTAGCAATTGCGCACTTCTAGGTTCTTGATCTCAGTTCTAGCTCCCTCTTTAAATTACTCTTTGAAAGGGTGATTTGCAAGCTCCTTCTAGTGAGTTAGCACTTTAGGAAACTTATCTTAAGGTAGAATTGGAAAGGTAGAGTTTCCTTTAAAGCTTTTAGATTAAGTTGCTATAGTAATAACGCAGTATACCGCTTTATACTCTTCTCTATTAGTTCTCGCAGGCTTCTAACTTAATTAGAAAGTCGATATAAAGCTATTTACCTACTTTAACTAATATGTTTTAAGTTCTTTAAAGGCTAGTAGGAGATCTTTAATATATATTGCATATATAGCATTCCCGCTCCCTCTTCTCCTTTTTAACCTATAGAGTGGTATAGGTACTATTTCCTACTCCTTATTAGGCTTCTTGCGTTTTCGAAAGGCCCTTATATTAAGTACTTTAGGCTAAGCTTCTATTAGTTTTAGAGAACTCCTTCTTTTGATATTATCCTTAAGAGCTTCTATATTCTAATATAGCTTTCAATCGATCGATGCTTCTAATAAGAGCTAGCGTGCTTCTTTACCAGTTGCCTATAGTAGAGCTTCTAGTAATTAAAGGGCCTGCTCTTGCCCTTGCGATTGCTTAGTCTATATAGTAGCTAAAGGCCTAGTATTACGCTCCTTAGTAGAACTGGCATTTATAATATCGCTTTCGACGCTTCTTCCAACTATTAACAGTTATCTTAAAGCGTTTAACCCTTTGCTATTAAGCAGCTGCTCTTAAGTAGCTAGAGTAGAAATGCTATAAGTAGCATTATAAGGGACGATAGCCCTCGATAGATCTAAGCTTAGAGCTTCTATTAGTAAAAGATTAATAGGCTTACCCCCTACTAGGTTATCCATAGGCTGCTTATCTAAAGCTCCTTTTATATTCTTAATAATTAACTCAGCGTCTTAAGCTTCCTCTTCCTCCTCTTTAATCATTTGTATAATCTCCTTAATAATTAGGAGCAGGTGGCTAGCTACCTTTTTATACTCTTTAAAGTAGAATTTGGACTTATCGAACTTGACGTTTTAAGAGATTATAACCTTTCAAAGCTTAAGCACCTAGATCCTATATATATTAGTAGTATAGTAATTAACTAGGTATCTAATATACCCTTATAGTATAGTTTTAAAAGCTCTCTTATTCTTTAAAGCTTCCTTTTCCTTCGCTAATAGGTATGCGCGCGCTTTATACGCTTTTATACTCCCTTATTCTAGTCTTAAATTAGTAGTAAGCTTTATAGTAATCTGCGGATTATACTACTTAAATTATTATTTAAACTAGAGCTAAAGCACCTTATTTAAACTCTTCTATCCCTTATACTTTAATAGGCTAATATTATAAAGGTATATTGCTACTAGTACGGCTTTAGGCCATAGGTACTCTAGGAGGTTAGCAAAGATTAGCATAGTAAGTGCCTTTTTAATAATCTCTGCTCCTGCTCTTTTAAAAGCTCTATTTGGTTTATAAGTATAAGATAGAGTGACTTCTACCTCTATGCCTTTAGCTTTATACTACTCTCTATATTTCGATGCTCCTTATAAGAGAAATACTAAGGTATTATTATTACTCTTTAAAATATATAGGGAGAGGTAGTAATAGCGCTTTACTTATACTTTAAAAGATTAAAGAGCTCTTAGAACTAGCATTAGGGACTTATAGAGCAGAGTATATCTAAATAACTTCCTATTAAATTTATCTTTAATTAGAAGAAGCTAGCTTTCTAAGGAAAGGCTTGATATACTATAGTTAAATAGGTCCTAGGAGCACTTAAAGAACAGTCTTAAAGCCTTGAAATCTGACTCTCTTTTAAAAGGCTTTTACTTAGCTTTTGCTTAAGCGTAAGCTTTATAATTGATTTATAGCTTCCCTTTAATCTTTACCCCTTTTGCGTTTAATATAAGCTTCTTAAGCGCTTCTGCTTTTAAATAGCTTGATCGAAGGTATTAAATATCTGCTGAATCGTTCCTAGCTCTTAGGAATACGCTGCTCCTTAGGGGTTTATATTAGCTTTGCAAACGCTATTATAAAATAGGAAAGGCTAGGCAGGTTAGTTAAGCATAGTATAGCAAGTTGGAAGCATTATAAAAGTTGATAGGCTTATATTTAAATACTATAATATTCGACCTACGCTTTAGCTGCTTTATAACTATATTATTATCTGCTATACCCCTTTAAAGCGTCGCATCTAAGCCTATATACTATACCTTAGCCTTCTTTAAAAGAGGCTTTAAGATAATATTAATATTAAACCTATCTATAAGTGCTACATTCCTAAGCTCTAAGTCTCCTCTATTAGCGAAAACCCCTTTTATTAAACGTATACCCCTTCTCCTTATTAGCAGACTCGAGCTTCCTACCTTTATATAGTCTTAAGGATATGCGATTTTTAATAATCTAGGAACTAGAAGCTCCTTTCGATTAATAAGGTATATTATAGCGCAGTTATCGAATAGGGTTGTGTTTAAGAGAGCGTAAGGAGCTCTAAGGGTAGAGTATATTCTTAGGGTAAAGTCTTTAAAGAGAGTTAGATCTAAAAGGGTAGCTATAATCTTAGATTTGCCGCTCCTTAAAGCTTTAGCAGATATTCTTTCCTTAAATTGATCTATAGGAGCGTGTTTAATATAAGAGAGCTTAGCTTAAAGCTCTCTCTATTCTAAGGAAGCAAGGTTTTCGCGCGTTCTTTTGACCTTATTATAGCTAAGGAGGTTTTAAAGCGTACCTTCCTTAGCGCTAGTTAAGGCGTATTTTAGCTTATTATACTCCTTTAGGTTTTAGAAGTGATTTTTAACCTAAGGGCAAGGGCACTTTTTAACGCTCTCCTTAAGAGTCTTCTTCGCCTTGCCTTTACTTAATACTCTTAGATTAATATAATCACCTACTCCTTTAAGTGAGGCGTATACTCTAAGGGTTGCCTTTAATAAGGAGCTTATAAGGCTTCGCTTTATTAAGCTCGAGAACTAATTAATATAGTAGACTATATCTTTTCTATACTCTAGACCTAGCTTATTATCTCTAATAAGCTTTGCCTAGATCTGCTAAGACTAAGTAGAAGCTTAGTAGTAAATTGACTATAGAAACTTTGTAATCGCTAAAGAGCCTTGAACCTCTGGGATTCTATACGTTTATACTTCTCGGTAGATCTTCCTAAAGCTAGCAAGCTATATCTTTAGGTCTACTTTGCTGCTTCTTATTTTAAAGAGCGTATTATTATAGTCTTCCTAAATTGACTCTATTATACTAACCTTAGAGGGGGCTAGTTCCTTGCGCAAGTGCTCCACAATCTATTGAATTGACAGTTTCCCTGCTTCCTTACAATTATATTATACTGCTTAAAGCAGCGTAGGGTATACTATCTTAGTAATCCAATAGTATAACTAAGTATAGGAGCTCCTATTCCTTTTCCACGCTTCTACTATAAGATTGTATTGCATTACTACCATTTTGTACTCTAGCTCTACGTCTTTATGTCGTGCAGAATGGGCGGAGTCTCCACTTATTCTGGAGACCCTCCATGTGACTCTGCTGAGTCATAGACTCTCCCTTTTCTTTCCGAAGTCTCCTTACTATATATATATTAGATAATAATATAATCAATTATCTTCTCTTACTTTTGCGAGCCTTTTAAGCGACCTAATGAAGGCCCTTTAGCTGACTATACTATAGTTATAAGCCTTATAAGCACTTTAATATACTTTCTCTTTATATACAACTGGCTAAAGGGCCTTTTAAGCTCTTAACCGACTTTTCGAGTATTTATAATAACTCGAAGGACCTTCATTTTTAATTAATAAATCTTTAATTTCCAATCGAACCTTATTTGCAAACTCCATTTATATACTTAACCTTTTTTATTAGACTCTATTTAATATGTCTGACTCTTTAAGTATCTCTAAGCCTTGCCTTAACACTTTTGCCTTTTAGGTAAAGTGGTTTAGTAAATATATATTCTTTATTAAGCTTTATAATATTACTATTTTTACCGATCTGAGACTCCTATTTAAGTCAATTATAAAGACCGAGCCTTAAGCTCCCTTTATATAGGAGCTTAAGGAATTGGAAACGGCTAACCTTTGCGTAGTATATATAAGGTCGTATGAAGAGTATATAGCGATTCTATTTGAATAGATTTACGCCCGCTTTCCCTTAGGAGATCTGTTAAAGGCTCCTCTTTTATAGGCCTTTTATAAGGATATTAAGGATAAATATAAAATCTTAATAAAGGAGTACTATATATATAAGGAAACTTAAAAGACCTAATGCAAATATTATAAACTACTCTTAGAATAGGTCTTTAAGACTGTCGATGGAATGCTCTTAGCTTCTGCGATAGCTTAAGTATAAATCCAAGCTGAGAAGCTCTCCTCTTTAATACCTAATAAAGATACTCTTATAAGTAGAACTACTACTAACGACCTATATACTAACTTAGTAAACTAGCAACTCTTACTTTAAGGCTTAGTATCTATTTTAAAGTGTGATATTACGCCTTTTGATAAAGCTATTCAATCTTAAATAAGGCTTTAGTACTATAATATATTATGCTAAGGCAAGACTAGGAGAACTAACACTTAGTAGTAGATTCGGGAGTAGTAGGAGGCGTACCGCTTAGTAGAATAATATAGTCTTCTTAAGATTAAAAGGAGACTAGGAGTAACTGACTTTTTAGACTTAGTTATAGTAAAGATTAATTCAAGTTAAGTGACTCGCTTAAAGGAGGAAATAATTACTAATAAGCAAATAGGAACCTTATATAAGTATAACCTAATGCAGCTAAGCCGCGCCTTAGTAGGTATTGAATCTAATAAAGCAATTGATAATAAAGGGCTAGTAGTTTTTACTACTTGAGAGTCTCTCTTAGATGCTGAAACCCTTTCGCAGGCTCTAGCGAGTAGCTCTCGAAATCGCTCTATAAGCTTTAGAAGGGAGATCAGGCCTAAGTGCCCTTATAAAGGCTTTAAAAATCACTATTAGAAGCCCTAGGACTATTGGAAACTATTATATGCTATGGATAGGCGTAAGGAAAATATAAAGGTTCTCCCCTTGTAAGAGGAGGTCCTACGAATACGAAAGGCATTAAACGTAGGAGACTAGTTTAAGGGTCTTTAAGTATAGCTTAAGGAAAATGATATTATAGTAATAGCGATTGATAAATTTAAGGAAAAGGCTTTAGCCTTTAAGGAGGATAGTTCAAGTAATAAAAGGGAGAACTTACTAGTCTTTATAATAATGGATCCCTCTGCCTTTAACGCTTTTAAAGAATCGTTTAACATCTACTACCTCTTTAAGTTGAAATGCTACCTGCTCTCCTTAAGTATACTCCTTGATAATTGCGCGGCTACTTATATTATTAATTTAAAGGATTTACTTATCGCAAGTACCTTTAAGCCTTCTGGCGACTTATAGCAATATATTAAAGTAGGTACCTTAAGACTCTTAATTATTAGGAAAGGTGATAGATATATAGTAGACTCTCTTCTATAGCGTAACGGCTCTCCTATAGGGATAACGCTTTGCAATATTGCTATTATAAAGGAGTTTACTACTAATATTATCTTAGAAAGGCTCCTTGCAAATAAGGGTTTTTAATACTCTAGAGTAGATCTCACTTTGCGCTTTAGGAGTATTAGAGATTCTATAAAGCGAGCTTAATTAGAGTATTGCTATAATCTCGTTTTCTTTAAATATAAGCCTATTAACTATTTAGATCTTTCAAATATACTTTAATATGACTTCTTTACCTTAATAGCGTTCCTTATAGCTAAGATAACGCTTTATAATAGGTTCTAGTCTAGCTATATACTTACTAAAGTATAGGATAACAATGCGTATACTTAGTATCTTTGCGCTAGCTACTTAAGCGCAAAGGCTCTTTAAGCGCTAGTCAAGTGCATTAGAGGAGTAAAGATCAGGGGAATATAAAGGCTAAAGTGCCTTATATATATAGTAGCGTCTGCTAAGTAAGTTATTTCTTATACTATCTTTAAGAACCGATCTCCGAGGCCCTTCTTTAGGATCTCTTAAGATCTCTTTGACTTTTTAGATAACTTATATAATAATTGCTTATAGGTTCTTTTAATTAAGGATAAGTATAGTAGTATACTTTAGACGTTCCTACTAAGATCGAAGGGCGGAGATGTGGTTATAAAGGTCCTTTAGGCCTTTGAAGCATAGGTGAAACGCTAATATAGGCTTTCTATTTGCAAGATTAGGCAAGATAATAATACTTTAATAATCTCCTTAAGGGAAGACTCTTTTATAAAGTATTAAAGATAGGTAAAAGAGGAGGGAATTGATTTGGAGCTTACTCTTACTTATATATATTAACTTAATAGAGGCGTGGAGTGAGTAGGAAGGGAGTTGATTAAACGCTTTATTAAAATGAGGATCTACGCTAGGCTTTTAGCAAGCTTATGGCTAGAGGTTATAAAGGCTGCTATATACCTTTATAATATCTTCCTACTTGCTAAGAAGAAGATGATTTTATTAAGCGAGGCTCTTTATAATTGGTTTAAGCAATATTTTCAATTCTATAAGCTACTGCTTATTAAGTAGATAATAGCAAGCTTAAAGCCCGACTGAAGTCGCGTTTATGCATATAGTGCTTGCGTATACCCTTTAATTAGGAAAAGGGAGGCGGGGAGGGACCGCCGAACCTTTAAAATTAAATTATAAAGGTACTTAGGTTACTTAGTTGGATATATTACCTTTAATATTTATAGAATCTAGGTTCTTATACTTTAGTAAGTAATAACGACTTATAATATCGAATTCGATAAGTCTCTCTTCTATAGTTTAAAAGCTAAGCGCGTAAACCCTATATTGCGCTAGGAACTTGAGATAACCCTCTAATTGATTAGAGAAGGAGAGGGAGCTTAGGACGCTGAGTTCGAAGGCATTTTTAAGGAATCGGAGCTTATCGCAAGGTTGAACGCAATCGCTATAGAAGAAGCCGCTATATAAGAAGAGCCTGCATTATAGACTAACGCTACTCTATAGCCTCTAACTAATGATATAGAAGGCCTTAACTTAAATCCAAATTCTCTAAGAGACCCGCTTAGAAACTTAAGGGTAAAAGCAAGCGAATTAGAAGCTACTTTACTAGTCTTTAAAAAGGCAAATGGCAACTAAAGCTTAAGGGTAATAATTCCCTATAGAGTATTGAGCTTAAGTAAGTCGGCGCAGTAGGTAAAGGAGGCTTTTAAAGGTCGATGGTCGATATATTAATAAGAGTTAAAGAAGGAAGGTTACCCCTTTCTTCCCTATAGCTATATACGTATCAATATCCTATTAACTAAGCAGTAGGGTCATATAATAATATATTAGAGTAATAGCTATATTACCTATCTTAATACCCCTACTTAAACCTTATTCCGATTAACCTATAGTTAGGAAAATAATAACTATCCTTTTGCGCTAATCCAACTCCTAAGTATCTCTTTAAATTAAAAATAATCAATTAATAGTAACCTCTATTGAAATTACTAATCCTACTTATAAGGTAAGATTAAGAGTTAAATTTCCTAAAAGCGTTCCTTTATAAGATTATATAACTTGACTCGCGGTCTAGGCCTAGGAGTTAATTTAAAAACTTTCCTTTATAAGATTATATAACCTAACTTATAGGGCGGGCCTAGGAGTTATCCTTAAGCCTGCTAAGCCCCTATTATCTTTTATAACCTTAGTATATCTTTAAATGCTTCGAACTTTGCAACTATCTTTAGTAGCTTTATAAATCCATTTGCTACTATTCGATCGGTTAGGATATAAGTAATCGATAACTTATTCTTTATAATAAGGTTATAGATAAAGTAGTAGGCGATATTAATATATTTTAATCGCTTATATAAGTATGGATTCTTTATAAGTGCAATCGCCTTTATATTATCTATTTAAAGATTAATATAGTTCTTATCTTATCTAATATACTTAGTGAAACTTATATCTTTCAAAACTTAGGCGATCTATAATCCTTATTTGCAATTTAATAATATTAATATATATTTAGCCTTAGTACTTATAGTAGCTACTGATTTCTACTTCCTACTTATAATATAAGTTTGCTATATAGTACTACTACGCTTTTAAATATACTTTTTTAACCTTTTATATTTGCTTAGTTAGAATTGGTATATACCTTAAGCTTTGCGCTTATATATTTCGTTAGTCTATATCTTCCCTTTTATATAATTATCGATCGAAGGTACCTTTTAAGTCGCTTGACTATATTCTTATATTAAATTGTCAGATCCTTTAAGTTCTGACTAAGTTGCTTAATAATAAAGGCGATATCTAGTCTTATATATACTATAGTATATATAATTGCTTTAATATCCTATTAGTACTTCTTCAAATCTCCTTTCTACTTATTTTTATTAGCAAGCTCTAACTTATTATACTTTCCTTTAATTAGAATACACTTTAGCTTAAAGTTAGGAGTATAAGTAAAGAGTCCTATTTAGTTTAGGATCTTCTTAATATACTGCTCTTAGTTTAACCAGAGTTCTTAAGTAAAGCGGTTCCTTATAATGCGGATGCTAAGGATCTTATAAATTCCTTTTAGATCCTTAGTATTAAAATGTTTCCAAATTATTATAAAGAACCAATTTAATTAAGTAGTCGTTTTTATAGCTATAGTAATATTATTAATATATAATAGTAACTTGATTCTACGCTTAGCATAAGTAAATAGATAAGGGTTAGCTAGGCTTTGAATAAATCCCATTTCTATTAGAGTAGAGCTATATAAGAGGTTTTAATTATAGGCTGATTATTTAAGCTTATAAATACTATAGAGTATATAAAGAGAGTAGCTAGCGTATATAGGAATATTATTAGGTTAAGAGAGAAAAATCCGTTCTTTTATAATCGCTTTAGTAAATGCATTTTTAATATTATACTATCTGCATTTAAGGTCCTTAGCAGCTACTATTACTATAAATATACAAAGGGTATTTATGCGAACTATTAGCGCAAATGTATTAAAGTAGTCTTTTCCATACTATTAAAAGAAGCCCTTAGCTATAAGCCTTGCCTTATAACGTTCTAAGGTCCTATTTATATATGTCTTAATTATAAAGACCCACTTTATTAATACTAGGTTCATATCCTTTAGCGTCGGTTCCTCTATTTATATACCATTTGCAATAAGAGAGCTTATCTCCTTTTAAATTGCCTTACTCTATATTGCTCTATTCTCTAGATTATTAATAGCTTTATTATATATCTTTAGAAGAGAGATTTTCATTATCCTCCTAGTAGCTAGGAATGCATTATCTTTATTAAAGCTCTATTAAAGTTCGAGCTTATAGATCCTATATGCTATTATAGCCTAGATATGCTTAGACTCGCGTTTGTCTAAGGTGTCTTTTAGTTCTAAGTCTCTATTCTTCTTTAAAGATATAGGTTCGGCTATAGGTTCCGTAGGCTTATTATCTAAGGAACCGCTTTCTAATAATAGAGGCTTATTATTACTTATACCTATTTTAGGAATATCCTTTACTATAGGTGCTTTAACTAAAGGGATAATAATATTAAAGTTATTCTATACTTTAAGTAGTTCGCAGATAATAGGAATAGTCTATTCGGCCTTTAGGCGATTAGCAGGTCGTTAATTAGCAGATACGCTTAATATGCCTAAGCTAAGAGAAAGGGGTTATTATTTCGGCTTAATAGTATTACTATCGAGTAGTATACCTTGCGAATCTTTAAGTATATAGAGCTTTAAGGATAGCTCTTTCCTATTTCGAGATTTATTAAACTTAATTACTAAAGATATAATTACTTGCCTTAGATCTAGTATATATACTATCTATTGCTTTATTATCTATTTAATATACCTAATAAATATATACTCTTTACCTTAGTCTATTAGCTTCTTACTCTTTATACTCGCAAGCTAGGACTTTAGGCTAATATAAGAGTAGTAGACGCTTTTAAAGACGCAGATATAATCTAGGCTTAGTTTCTATTTAAAATATGCCTTATATAGTAATATTTAAGTACTATTAACTATTAGTCTACTACCTATTCTATTTCGCAGGTATACGTCTGCCTTAACCGCAAGGTCTTAGAATTCTAATAGCAAGTTAGCATCTTATAGTAAAGCGCGATAGTTAGTCTCTACTTGCTAGATGCTTCGCTTAGCAATGCTATTCTAGTAGGAACCTTTATATATTATAATTAGTTTGTAATAAACTCCTTATTTTGCCTATTTATTAAGCTTTACCTTAATCTCTAATACGTTATTAGACCTAATAGCTATTAGCTTTAACTAGGTTTAGCATTCCTTTATCACTTTTTAAGTTTCTAGCTTTTCTATAAGCTTAGATTTAGTCCTAGCGCAAATAGTCTATATTTACTAAGTGGAGTTATCTATTATTTAAGAAAACTAATTATTTCCTTTAATTAAGGTTATAAATAGTCTAGTAGTATTAATAGATATTAATGCTAGTATCGAATCTTTCTATAGATTAAGCTTAGTTTGCGTCCAATTTTAAAGTTTTATTAACTTATAAATTCGATAGACTAAGCGATCCTTTAATACTTAGATCTTCTATTTTAAGGTTAAGACCTTATATAAGCCCTTTAATTTCTTTAGCCTTAGATATGCGAATCTTTTATATATTAGCTAATACCTTAATAGGCTTTTGGCTTCTAATAGCTTTAATAGCTTATTATTAGTTGATACTTTATTATTAGCGGCTAAAAAGGACTAGTAATAGCAGTTTAAGGTTTTGCCATTTTCTAATTGTAAGCCTGGCTTAAGAGTTGTTTTTAGTAAAACCGCAAGATCTACTTGCAGTCTTAGCTTAAGAGTCGTCTTTAATAAATTCGCGAATTTCACTTGCAATCTTAGCCTAAGAGTCATTTCTATAAATTTCACTTATGATCTTAGCCTAAGAGTTATTATTAGCGAATCTGCAGAATCTACTTATAGTCTTAGCTTAGGAGTTATTTCTATTAAATTCATTTATAATCCTAGCTTAAGAGTCACCTTTAAGAATACCTTGCAATTTACTTATAATCTTAGCTTAAGAGTCATTTTTACAAATTTTACTTACAATCCTAGCTTAAGAGTCTATCTATTCTTATTATCCTTACTTAATTGTATTAAGGTAGAAAGTGCACTTTCCTTAAAGGAATCCACTTATAAGTCTAGCTTAAGAGTTAATTTTTATAATATTACCTTTAAGATAATATAAAGTCTATCTTTAATTTTAGCCTTAAAGATCACTTTATAATTATTATTTATAAACTATATAAATTAATTATTAAAAACTCTTATATAATTCAACTTTATATAAATCTTATAATTAGATAAGAGATTAATACTTAAGCTAAGTATAAGGAGAACATTTTGCAAAAGGAAAGAAATACTAGCGATATTTATCTCTATTATACCTATTGAATCTATATATAACCTTCTACTACTAACCTTAATAGAGCGCCTTTTTATTTTAATAAGCGGGCCTTTAAATAGGTAGGATTTATTAATTATATATATTATATAACTAGTATTATTATATTAATTGGATTCAAGGATCTTATAAAGATCGGCTTTTAAAATATAAGTATCTTTATTATAATTATTATTTGAATTATTAAAAGTAGATTTAGGTTTAAATAACCTACTATTATTATTAAAGGTGTTTACTAAAGTTTTGGCTAAATAGTCTTTTCCTTTGCCTTTCCTTAGTAGTTGCGGCCTTCGGTAGGATAAGGGCAGTTTGCTTTTTAACTTCTACTTTAATTGCTTCTTAATATTAAAGCTAGCAATTATATCAATTAGTTGCCTTTTAACTTTATAATTAGTAATATTATAAGTACTATTATAGAAGTAGCATCTCTAATAAGCTTAAAGGCTTGTCCTACGCTCCTTCCTCTTTTTAGGCTTATTATTACCTTATAATATAGCATTTGCCGATTTAGAGCGTCCTTTAAGGTCTTGCTTAATAGTTCGAAGGAGGTCGATCTTCTTATAGATCTTAAGGTTAGGTTGGATAAAAAGAGATTATTTTATAATAGCGAACTTAGGAAAGAGGCTATTAAGTAGGAAACTAAAAAGCTAAGTTTCTTTAAAAGTCATAGCTATCTTAGGATCTGCGGCTCTTACTCTCCTTCTCGCTTTATATAGTATAAATTAAGTAGAATCTATATTTATATCTATATCCTTACTATCTTTATCTTTTTTATATTAAAATAAAGTGATCTATTATAATAGATGCTAGGTATTAAGGGCAGTTGTCTAAGAGTATTTTACCTTTAAAGTATCTTATCTTATCTTTGCGTTATTATAAACTCGAATAAAATCTTAGTCTTTATCGCTTAAACCTCTATTAATCTTAAGCTTGCATTTGGCTAAGTCCAGCCTATACTCCTTCTCCTTTTCTACATTTAAAATCTGCCTTTAGGATTCTTAGTTATTATTTACTAAAGCTCTTAGGCTAAGCTTATTTAATATATTTGGCAAATCTTTAGCAGTTGTATTAGCTATTAAAGTAGAAGTAGACGAATTAGTAGAGGGAGTATAAGGGGCTATTCTTGCGTATTTAATTAGTGTCTTTTGAATTGCTATTTCAATGCCTTTACTCTTAAATTAAAGCTTTAAATTGTTAAACTATTATTACTAGTTCTTTTAAGAGAGTTAGAGGTCTTTAGGTCTGGTGTTTTAATCGGAATCGGAAGCTATTGCCGTTTCGAATAGAATTGCGTTAAAAAAATCAAATAAATTAAATAGTTAAAGGCACTCCTTCTATCGAAAAGTTGAAATAATTAAATAGCAGTTGTTATAAAAGTATTAAATAGGGAGGAAGTCCTCTTATCGAAAAAGGGTTTTTAAGCTATAACGCAAGGAATTATACCTCTTATAAAATATAATAAAGTAAGGAATTATACCTCTTATAATACTAAAGGGTTATAGAGTAAGGAATTATACCTCTTGTAATATAGGTTGGCTAAATAAGGAATCATACCTCCTATTCGCCAATTGCTTACCTCTTATTATAAGTCTTATTCAACTTCCTACTAATAGTTGCAGCGCAAATGCTTTTTAAAGGAAGTTAATAATCTATTATTAGTCTATCTAAGGCTTATAACCTATTAAGCTTAAGTAAGTCGGCGCAGTAGGTAAAGGAGGCTTCTAAAGGTCGATAGTCGATATATTAGTAAGAGTTAGGGAAGGAAGGTTACCCCTTTCTTCCCTATAGCTATATACGTATTAATATCCTACTGACTAAGCAGTAGGGTCATATGATAATATATCGGAGTAATAGCTGTATCACCCATCTTAATATATACTAATATATAAGAAGGCTTAAAACCAACTCCCTTAGATAATCAGAACCTTTAATAGCTCTGCGAATAATATAAGGGCGCGTCCTTGCTGAGAAGCAACCGACTCCTTTAGTAGCATAGCCTTAGGAGCCGCCTAGGGAGCAATGCCGGGAATAACCATAGGTATGCTATAAGCTGCCGCAGGGGCAGGAGCCTTAAAAACCTCTGCAAGGCGGGCGGCGAGGCTAAGAGGTGCTATAGTCGGCGGCGGGAGCTCTTAAGCAACTGGTTTTAAGAAGCTATTAGCTATAGTACGAGAAAGCTTATAATTAATATACCCTCCGACGATACTACCTCTTTTATCTCTCTATAGCGCGCCTTTTAAAGCTCTACTCTTACCTTCCTCTTAGTAGCAGCAAGGCCCTAAACTGCTTATTAGTAGCAAACCACTTAAAGAGAGCTTAAGAATATATTACGATATTACTATTATTCTCCTTTAATAAGAATACGTAATCTTCCTACGCCTTTAAGGCGCTAATAGGAAGCTCTTAATATACGTAGCCTCCTTTCGTATAACAAAAGCAGCGCACTCCTACTATGCTATTAAAGTATACGCCAGCCGACTTCCTACCTAGTAAGCTCCAAACGCACCCCTTATATAGTATATTCCTTATCAGCCCCTACTTTAGCTTACAGCAAAAGGAGGGAGCTGCAAAGGGGACCGCTGGTATTTTAGGAACTATAGCCTAGGGGGTGGCGAGGAGGGGAAGGGGCGCGCTCCCTCTTAGGGGTATTACTATATCAAACGTCTTAGGCGCGTTATCATCCTCTTACTATCTGCTACGCTAAGAAGCTTTAAGCTGTATTCAGGTATAACGACTTTGCTATAAGTCTATTAGTAGGAGTAAGGGAGCATGATCAAAAAGCGTATAGTAGTAGCCCTAGTAGGGCGCTCCTTAGAGTTGTTCCTATTCTCTATTTTAAAGTGATTATTTAAAGAAGTATAAGGAAGGAAAGCTTTATAGGGGAAAACGCGTACTTTTATAGGCGCGCTGCCTTTATTAACTTTCCTTTATCACCTAATTTAGCTTCTATTTTATAAAGGAAGCACTTGGAATAGCGCTCCCTCTTCCATTTATTACAGCTTTATTAAGCAATTTTCATTATTTTAAAAGCTAAGGAGTATAATAAAGGAGTCTTATATACTAGATCTAACGCTAGTTATAGCTAAGCCTAGCTAAGAGCTGCTTCTCACCTAGGGGGTATATTGCGCTATAAGGAGCCTTAGGCGCTAAGGCCTCTAAGGACTGGCTTATATAATATACCCTTAAAGTGACCATAGAGCACTTCTATAAAGGGAGCTCAGATATACAGTTAGAGTAGAATTTTACAAGCTTTTGCCACTACTAGGAATCCACCTCTAAATACAGCACGACACTTTTTTAATTAATTATTAAATTCTTATATTAGCTGGTTATTCTATATAATAAGAAGTAAGAGTTTGGTAATAAGAACTATTAGATTGGCTTATAGTGGCCGAGTTTTGCTTATTACTAAATTAGGGAATATGCTATTTTTCTTATAAGAGATTATTAATTCTAGTTTCTAAGCTTTAGATTTAGAGTTTTGCAAATTAAGTCTTAAGTTCCTTAATTCTAAAGTTGGATCTTACTCCTAAGTTAGGCCTATAAGTAAAAGGTATGACTATTAGGTTCTTCTTTACCTCCTTTATAACTTCCAAAGCCTTTGAGTGTTCTTAGACCAGGCTCTTAAGGTCTTTAGTATAAGAGGGAGTAAGGGTTTTTTCCTACTCTATAGTATTAATAGTTTTCTTATAAGATCTGATTTTAAAGTAAAGGCTAAGAATTCCTTAAATAAGGCGAAAGTTATAAAGTCTTACTTATTAATCTTAAAATGCTTAATAATCTTATTTCAAAGGCTAATAGGTAATTTAAGTAAGAAAAGGCGGCCTCTTTCAACTTCGCTAAGTATTTTCTAATTAATTAAGGTATTTGATATATAAGTAAAAGTCCGATAGTAGTTCTTAAGTTCCTTAGGAGTATAAGTGATTAGAATAAATTCCTTTAAAAAAGCCAGAGTATTGCAAATCTACTATCTATCAAATTCTTAGAATTCAGACTTAAGAGCTTTAATAAAGAGTTGTTATAAACTATGCATTTTCCATTTAAAAAGGGATTTGATAATATCTTTACTTATATAGTCATAATAATACGGGAGCTAAGAAATCATATCCGCTTATAAAATACTAAAATTGTAATAAGTTTCCTTATATTACTTAAGGAAATTAGTAATATTAGCTCTTATAAAGTAAGGAGTATTAAAAGAACTAAGGAAAGGAAAGTGGCTAGTAATAGCCTTAAATGCGGCTATTATTATTTTATATTAACTATTTAAATTAATAGAATCTATAAGAGGTAAAGGAGAAGCTTTAATATTATAAGATTAGTTGCTAAGAGGAGTATTTCGAAATTTAAAAGGGCTTAAAGAACGTTTAGAATCTAAGTCAATCTTAAAGTAATTAAGATGAGTTTGAAAAGATTTAGATAAAGGGTTAGTAAAAAGTTTAAAATTATTATTATTTTTAATATTTTCAAACGTTAATATTAAAAAAGTAAGTAGTAGTCTTAAATTATTTAAAGATATCTTTTTATCCTCCTACTTATAGGCTAGGCCTAAGAGTAAAATTCCGGATTCTATTAAAAGTTTAATCCAAGTTTGCTAAAAGATTTTAAATAAGTATTAAATAGCTAATAGGAGAGTTGCGACTAATTGTAATAAGATAAGGTTTACTTAATTAAAGACCAATTTTTAAAATAAGGTTTATATATAAGATTCTTCTTAGCCTTTAAGCCTATTCCTATTAATCCTTAAAATAAAGGGGTCTTTAGAGATAATTCTAAGGCAATTTTTAAAGTTCTATTAAGCTGTAGCAAGGAGGTTCTCTGATAGTAAACTTGATAGTAAACTAGAAGAGGGCACGAAGAAGTATAAGGTGCAAACGACGATATTGGGTATCTTGATTTATAAGAGCTCTCTAACTAAGAGCTATTTAAGGTAAGCGGCCTTTTTAGTAAAAGCGCTAAGTCATATAGTAAGTCATATGACATATTATATGTATAATGTGTTATATAATAGATTATATAACAAATATATGATAGGCATACTTGTAATATACCCCTCTGGGGAGACCTTTAAAGGTACTTGCTAGCAATATATATAATATTATAACTTTTTTTATAATTTACAGTTTCGTATGAAAAATCAACCTGCAGATATAGGAAATAGAGTAGAGTTCGCTAGCGCGCTCTACTCTAGAGTAGGAAATCCACCCTTTAAAAAAGTCAAAATCAACTCGCGGGCCCGGCCTAGGAGTAAAAAAAAATCACCCCTTGATAGAAGTGTAAAAAAAAATCATTCTATAATAAAGGTGCAAAAAAATCACCCCTTAATCGAGGTGCAGAACCTTCATATTTAACAATTTGATAAAGGCGGCATAGTTCGAGCTATTTAAGCTCTTAGTAAGGCCGTCGGCGGCATTGTCTTTAGTATTTGTATACCAAAGGTCTAAATAGCCTTTCCGAAGCTCTTGCTGAATATAATAGAACTTAATATTAATATGCTTTATTCTTTAGTGATATTCGGGGTTTTTAGTAAGATAAAGGGCTTTTTAGTTATTGCAGATTATCTCGACTTTGGTAGCATTGTCGCTGCTATAGCCTATTTCCTTAAGTACCTAGCGTATCTAAAAGGCCTCTTATGCAAATTTGTATATAGCAATGTACTTTACTTTTATAAATAAGAGAGCGATAATAGTTTATCGCTTAAAGGAGGCGGTAATTATGCTATTGTTAAGGAAGAAGACGGCCCTAGAATAGGAAGCTCTAGTTCTTCTATTACCTGCCTAATTAGAATTGCAGTAGCTATGCAATTTCTAAAGCTTTAAGTCAGTTCTTTTGCTTCTAAAGGTAGTATAATAGAATCGCGTTCCCTGTAAGTATTATAAAACTCATTTTAAAGCTGCTATATATTATAGCAAAGGGTTGGTAAGGAATTTGCTAAGAATAGAGCAGTGGTATAGTATATCTTAATGCGTATAGTGCGTAAGGTACTATAGAGAACTATAGATCTTTTGGTATAGCTTTACTTCTTATAGAGTAGCTTGGCCTTTAAATTTGACTATATGAACTTTATAGCTATTGGTAAAAGGCGTTAGTACGCTCTTGTAATTAATTATATGAATACGTTTAAGAACCTTATTAATATAGGTATTTTAATAAAGTGAGATTGTTCTATTTTATTAATCTTTAACTATACGTACTCTTAAGAAGTAGTTAGCTGGTTTGCTACTTATAATCTCGAAGAGGTTGCGAAGATCTCTCTTAAATTTGTTATATATATTACCCTTCTTTGCTACTATAAGGAAGTCGTTGACGTAGGTAATAATGAGAATCTGAGAGGCGCGGTTGATATATATGCAATTGTTAGTATTAAGAGGTTGAAAATCAAGCTTTTGTAGCTTAGACTATAGCTTTTCTTACTATAGTTGTAGAGATTGCTTTAAGCTATATAAGGCCTTAAGAAGCTTAAGATAGTAGTCTTAAGGTAAAAGAATAACCTTATCTTAAGTGTATTTAAAAGGTAACTTGATATAAATGTTAGAGTTAGCTTTTGAATTAAGGAAAGCTATCTTAACGTCGAACTAATCTAGCTCGAAATCGTATAGTATTATAAGTGAAATTGCGATCTTCTAAACTGCAGATTTATATACTTTAGCAAATGTCTAGTTATAATCTTGACCTTGTTATTGCATATAGCCTTATATAATAAATCTGACCTTCTATTAAGAGATTTCCCTGTTTTAGTCTCTTTTTGTTTTAAAGATAAGCCTTAATTTAAGTACTTTATTATCTTTAAAGAGTTTTAAGCGTTTTACTATTACCTATATATCCTTATAAGCGAGGGAATTATATTTAGAGTTGATTGCAAATCGCTATTTATTAGCATTAGCGTAAGAGAGGGCTTATTCGACTGTTTTCAGGTCATTTGGGTAAGGAGAGTCAAGTAAGGCTATATAAAAGGCGCTTAAATAGGCTTCCTTATCATTAGAGTTATTAGCTTTGAATCTAAGAGCAGTAGAGTAAGTAGCTCTCTTCTCGGAAGGCTAAGGGTAAGCCTTGTTCTTTGAACCAGGAGGTCTTCCTCTCTTTCTTAGAGTTGGAAGCTCAGCTTTAGTAGCTTCTCTTAAATTGACTCGCGGTCCCGGCCCGGGAGTGAAATTATCGTAAGAGTTAGTATTATTGTTATTTTGAAAAGTGACTCGCGGGCCTGGCCTAGGAGTGAAATCACCCTTAAATTGTAGCTTTATAATCAGGCTGTCTTTATTAAATCGAACGTAAGATAATCGAATAATCTTTTTACTTATTTATAATAGTATATAAATCTAATAGATACTTCTACTATCAAATCCGATAAGAGTACCTACTTTTGCTTTTAAAGCGAGTTTATTGCTCTAAGTTCGCTTTTCTTTCTTGATTAGTACGTAGACGCGATAGCCTAATACTCGAAGATGCTTGATTAAGGGAGTATAAGGCTTATTAAGCTTGATATTATCTTAAAATACCTTATATAGAGTCTTGCTATTTAGAATATTAGAGGCGGTAAGATTAGTGATATATATTATTAAAAGAAGGAGGTAAGGCTAAAGAAAGGAGGGGATATTTTGGTTAATTATAGCTATTTGCAACTTTTCTATTAGTATGCGAATTAATTATTCTAATCTACTGTCTTATTCTAATATATATAGAGTAGATTCTTTTAAAATTATACTAAGGTTTTCTATAAGTATTTGCATTTGTATAAGAGAGTACTCTTTACCTCTATTAGTTCTCTACTGCTTAATTATATAATTGTACTAAGTTTATAAGAGGCTGATCATCTTCTTATTTGCCTTAAAGGCATTAGATTTATTTATATAGGTTTATCCCTATTTAGCTATTATAGCTAAGCAAGTAAAGATAGAAGCGTATTTATAGCCGTTAAGGCCAGTTGGCTTTAGATGAACCATATCGATATATAGCTTATTAAGTGCCTTTATAAGTCGAGGGCGAGCTGAACATTTATTAATATATTAAAGAGGTCTGCCCTTCTCGTAAGGAGCGCAAATTCGCATCTTTCTTAATTTTATTTCCTTGATCTATATATTAGTAATAGCAGATTAGGTCTTTTTAACCGTTTGTAGGCTAGCGTAGCCTAATCGATAGTATTAGAGCTTAATATCAAGAGGTCTATTCTCGATAGCAGCTAGGAGAGCATATCCACTTACGTAACCAAAGGAGTTAGTAGAAGGCTATTCCTTATTAATATATATATTATTATTAATAGTGCAAATTTCCTTCTTATTAAATAGGAATAGCTTGCTATTTCGATAGAAGCCTTTGATTTTATTAAGTTTACTACCTAAGTATAAGCAGATAGGTAATTAAGGTATATAAAGAGTATTAATTAACTTAAGAATATATACCTTTCTATTGGATTTAAGTGTATTGACTTTACAAGTGCTAACGCTAAGAGGTTGAATAGATTTATTAACTATACTTAAGGAGGGTAGATTATCTTAAGCAGTATAGGAGGTGAACTTAGAGAGATTATTAAAGATATGCTTACTAGTACCTATATCGTATAGCTAACGATTCCTCAATTTTAATAAGAAGCAGGAGGTAGAAGAACTGACTCTTAGGCCCGGCTTATAAGTGGAAATTAGGGAGGAATCGCCTCTTAGTAAGGAATTGACTCCTAGGCCCGGCTCGCGAGTGAGAATTGGCCCTAGGGTTAGTAATAGCATAGTATGCCTAAAGAGGTTATTATCTGACTCTTTATCTTCCTTTTGAATCTTCTTAAAAGGCTTCTTGCCTTTTGGTAATAATAGCAAGGACTTATTATCCTTGCTTTTAAGGTAACGGAATACGTACTTCTTCCTTAAGTCCTTCTCCTAGGCCTCTCTTTTCGATTTATTAATTATAAAGTAATCTTCTGCCTTATAGTATAGCTCTGATTGCTTGCAATAAGGATAGGGGGAGTTAGGGGAGGTAGTAGTATTCCTAGAGGTACTTTTCTTTAAGTCTTTAAAACCTCCCTTGTTTTCTGACTTCTTATAGTTAAAGGAATGCGGCTTATTAGCTGATTTATTACTATATAAGATAGTTCCGTTTATTTTTAAACTTTATAAGGCTTGAGCTTTATTAGTAATATTTTTAATAAGAGCTTTAAGCGTGATCTCTGATTTTCATCCAGCTGCTATAGCTAAGCGAAGGTTAAAGCGTTATCGATCTGCTTAAATAGGCCATCTACTAGAACAGCTAGCAATAAATATGATTAGGTGCTAGTAAGAGGGAGGGGCAGAGTTGAGAGTTTCCAATTTAGTGATTGAAAGCCTAAAGGCGATAACGTAAGCTTCGAGTGAGTTAAAGTCATTATATTTGATAGTAATATAGGTCTATATAGCGTTATATTCAAGTACTGTTCTAGATCCTTTGTACTATTTTTAAAGAGCTTCCTATATATCTAAGGCAGATTTGTCGCCTTTTATATAAGCTAGTAGGCCTAGTTTATAATTAAGTATAATAGCAAGCTTTATTTAAGATTCCTTAGCTTCTTATCTAACCCAATTATCCCTTTCCTTAAAAGTAATAAAACGGTCCTATAAGTCAACCTTAGGTAGAGCATATATTCTAGCTTTTGTATAAAGATATATGGTTAAGGCATTTGACTTTGCAAGGTTCAAAACCTTATTCCTCTATTAGCTATAGTCCTCTGCGCCTTTAAGCTTTTGAGACTTAGGGAGGCTAAGGGCAGCTGAAGATAACGATATCTTATTATTATGCAGAAAATAGGCTAAATATGCTAGTACGCGCCCTAAGGTGTGGATTCACATTTTGGCCGAGCGGTATTATATATGATAGTTATAAGCCTTATAAGCGCAGCGATAATTCTTTTCGCATTCCTCTTGCGCAAGGTTTAGCCGACGTTTCTTTCGCTTCAAAGTTCTACCAGTCGCCGATTTTCCAAATTCTCGGCAATGATTATACTCGGTTTCGATAGCTATATCAATAGAAGTTTCAATAGGTTTGAGTAAAAAGACATCCGATAGCCGTCCGATATATAGCCGAAGGAAACTGCAGTCTTCCGGCCCTTCCGACCACTTATTTCTGCTAGCTTAGCGGTCTATACGCCATATCTATACTACTATAGACTGGGCTAGTACTTAGGCCGCTAGAAAAAACTGTTCTTCCGACGACCTAAGGGGTGTATTATACAGAAAATAGGCTAAATATGCTAGTACGCGCCCTAAGGTATGGATTCACATTTTGGCCGAGCGGTATTATTTACGACACTTATTTATATATATATATATGGAGTTGTCGAAAGGAGAAGGAGGAGAAGGAGGAGGAGGAGGAGATGAACTATTATATTCGAGTTTAGGGTACTATATATCAGTCCCTATAAGATTAGGTAATTCAGGCAGTAGAGTACTTTTAGCAATTAAGCTAGTAATCTCAGCTGTTAGTATAGAGACCTGGAAGTGGAGGATCTCGTGACATAGGTCATATAGTCAGATGAGGACTAAGAAAGGGGTATATATAGGACTACTATTATACTTAGAGATAGTGCGCAATGCTAACTACCTATTCTACCTCTAATTAGTGAATTGTCCTAGTTCTTGTTTTTAGAGAGCCCGCTTATGGTACTTCCTCCCTTTATTCTTTAGTCTTTATATAGGCCTATTCTCAGGTGTTATTCCTACTCCCTCTTTATATTAGTGACCTATGTAGGAATGATTCCTTTAAGATTTTATCTTTATACGACTTCTTCTTTTAATTCTCTTAGTTTGCAGATAAGAGATCAACCCTTTGAAAACCCCTCTTAAGATAATAATCATTTAGTTATTTGTAACTATCAGTTATCATTCCTCTATTATCGACCTTGTAATTACTTAGTTATTTGGAACTGTCGATTGCTACTCTCTACTATTAATAACCTTAGATTTTCCTATTTCGGCCCCTATTCCGCCTCTCCTACCTTTGATCTAAAAAAGCTTAAATTGTCAGCTTATCGGTACGATTGTCGGATTTCCAACCGCTCTAATATAAAGAAGTTTAATTAGCTATAATAGCTACTTTAAATAGCAGCAGTTTCGAGTATTTATATAATACTAAACGAAAGCTCTAATCGGGAGTATCTCTTTAGTTTTCTTAAAAGGCTAAAATGGATACTTCAGCTGCCCTTATTTAATAGGACTTTGAAAACTGCCTTAGAATTATCTTTAAAGACCCCTTTATTCTAAGGACTAATAGGAATTATCTTAAAAGCTAAGATGAATCTTTCTTAGAAACTTTATTATAGAAATTAGTCCTTGATTTAATAAACCTTTTCTTACTACTAGTAATTGCAATACCTTTATTTATTACTTTATACCTATTAAAGAAGTCTTAGTAAAGTATAAATAAACTTTTTATAAAAGCCGGATTTTCACTCTTAAGCTAGGCTTATAAGTAGGAATATAAAAATACAATTTTATATAACTTAAGTTCTTTATCTTTCCCTTTAATAACTGCATCTGCTTTTTCAATATCGATATTTGAAAATATTAAAAATATTAATTTTAAACCTCCTTTTAACCCTTTGCCCGAATCTTTTCAAGCTCGCCTTAGTTACTTTAAGATTGATTCGGATTCTGAAAACTCTTTAGAATACCTTATGCCTTATATTCGACCTAGCTCCCCTCTTATTAAAATGAATAAAGCGATAATAGCCGCCTTTAAAGTTATTATTAATCATTTTCCCTTCCTTAGTTCCCTTAGCGCTCCTTATTTCACTAGAGCTAATATTACTAATTTCCTTAAATAATATAAGGAGACTTATTATAATTTTAATATTAGATATAATAAGATAATCAATCGACTTCCTTACTACTATAACCAAACTAGTAAAGATATTATTAAATCTCTACTTAAGTAGAAGCTTCGCAAGTCCTAAGAACTATTTATTAAGGCTTTTAAATCTGAATTCTAAGAATTTGATAGATAGCAGATTCGCAATACTTTAGCCTTTCTAAAGGAGTTTATTCTTATTACTTGCACTCCTAAGGAACTTAAAAACTACTATTAGACCTTTACTTAAGTGTTAAATACCTTAATTAATTAGAAGATTTTTAATAAAGTTGAAAGAGGACGCCTTTTCTTACTTAGATTGCCTACTAGCCTTTAAAATAAGATTATCAAGCATTTTAAGGTTAATAAGCGTAATCTTATAATATACGCTTAATTCGAAGACTTTTCGACCTTCGCCTTAAAATCAGACCTTAGCAAAAGGACTATTAAGGTAATAGAAAAGGAGAAAGAGCCTACCTCCTCCTTTACAAAAGATCTTAAAAGCCTAATATAAGAATATTCGAAGGCCTTAGAGGTTATTAAAAAGGCAAAGAGAAATCCAGTAGTAATTCCCTTTACTTATAGTCCTAGCCTAAGAGTAAAATCTGCCTTAAAAATCAAGGAACTCAAAGCCTAGTTTTCTAAACTCTATATTTAACATTTAAAAACCTTAATCAAAGGCCTTTTTTAGAAAACTCATTACGCCCTTTAGTTTAGTAATCGATAAGCTTTAGAAAGTAAAAACTAGTATGCGAACTTTAAATACCTAAATCCAGCTTCCCTTAAGTTAAATAAGCGAATTGCCTTTTTAAAAAGGCTTAATAATCGTATATAGCTATATTAAAGAAATTCCTAGATTATCAATCGAATTTTATATAAAGCTTAGATTTTCTTTAATAAGGACGCCTCTTAAGTTGGTTAAAGCATATATGCTTAGGATTACTTGAAATTATCTTTGAATTTTCTTTAAAATTGCGATTTAATAGCTTTGATAATTTCGAGCTTTTAACTCGCAGTCCTAGCCTAGGAGTCGCGTTACTAAAGGAGGAAAAGGAGTTTTTATCATTTTTATTTGTTTACTACCGCACCTCTCCCCTTCCCTTCCCCCTCTCCCTCTATATATATTTCTTTAAAATCCACTCGCAGGCCTGACCTACGAGTTAAAAAAAAAAAAAAAAAAACCCTTTCTCCTCTTCCCTATCTTTATAACTTTAAGTACTAACTCTACTTGCACTTATTGTTTTTATAAATAGGGATTAGTATTCTCAACCTATAAGAGTCTTATATTCTTTACTAATAGTAGCAGGAGCTGCTACTTAAGTTAATTAAAGCATATATAAAGACCTAGAAGTAAAGGATCTTATAATATAAGTCATATAGTTAGATAAGGACTAAGAAAGGGGTATATATAAGACTATTATTATATTTAAAGATAGCGCGTAATGCTAACTACCTATTCTACCCCTAACTAGTAAATTGTCTTAATTCTTATCTTTAGAGAGCCTGCTTATAATGCTTCCTCCTTTTATTCTTTAGTCTTCACGTAGGCCTATTCTCAGGTGTTGTTCCTGCTCCCTCTTTATATTAATCCTAATGATTCAGCTATAGTAACGAATCTTGCGTAAGCTTAGATTATTGCATAGCGCTTTAGAAGGGGAGTAGCCACTGTTTTATTATTGAAATAACGCTATTATGCATCATTAGTTAAGTAAAAAACTCAAAATATCGATCAGCCTTTTCGTTTATAAGGGAGACTATAGGTTCTATACCGGTAATCGATATTCATATGAATATAGTTAAGTACTTATTATTAAAAAGAATCTATTATAATATCTATCTATCTTTATATAACCGAGATAGTACCTTTATACCTATAAATATCCTCCTTCCTATAGTCCTTCCTAACCGTATATAGATATCCTTCCGAAGTCCTCCAGCTGAATAGCCGTCTGAAATATATATAAAACCCTTTATATCGCATATAGTATAGCTGTATAAGATGACCTTAGGAACAAGGGCAGCTTACCTCTTATATAGGAATCTGCGTACTAACACCGGTAGTACTTTCTTTTAAAAAAGACCTTTTCAACTCGCATAAGGAAGTACGTAGAATAGGTATATAATAGAGGCAGATCGGTAGCAAATAATCAAATGGTAATAAAGAATAAAATAGCAAAGACAAATATCTTAATAGCAAAAGCAAGTATAATAGATAATAAGGATAGTATATAGGAAGTAGAATAGTAAAGATAAAGGCAAATAGTAAAGAGGGAAAGAAAAGGGGTCTAAGTGATAGAAGCAATCTAAAGTCTTTATTTAAGCCTTATAGTAGTGCGATTATAATCCGGTTGCATTCTAGTAGGTTTAAGACTCTTTATTAAAGAGTCATCTGGAGTTATAATCTACTATAGCTATAAATCATAATAATTTATAAAAGGGAAAAGAGGGGCCTTTAAGAAGGTATATATATTGAGCTTCCCTCCTCTCTTAATCTCTCAACTCTAATTCCCACTTCTTATAAGTAGGTCGATTTCCCCTTCTTGCTTTTAAGTTGATTAACCCTTTAATAGATCTTATCCCATATTATCTTATTATTAATATCATTATTATTAATAAGTGCTCCGATTATTGGCCGACCCCTTTTAATATATATATCGCTAACTTAGATAGTGCTCGAATGCAACCTAGAAGATCTGCCTAAGGCCTTTCGAGTGCTATATATATATTATATATATATAATATTAAAAAAGGAGGCTAGTAAGAATAATAATAGCTATATATATGCGTTTAATACTCTTACTTCTAAGAAGTATGACTACTATATCGCGTAGTAGGTAAAGTGTATCTTAGTAGGTGCCTTCTAATATCCTCTTACTTTAATAACCTTTAATAGATATCTATTTTAAATACCTATCTAAGCTTAAGATAAGTATATTATCCTTTAGGATACTTAGGTTAGCAGCGATATTAAAGCGATTTAAGAGGCGGCCTAAATCCTATCTAAGGAGACTTAAATATAAATCTTTATAGTCCTAAAGACTTAGGATGCCTTTTAGCTAGCTTAGCTAAATAAAGCTTATGCCCTCTACTATAGTATTAACCTTGCAAATACTTAATAGGCTATAAGTACCTTTAAATCTATTTAATATCGATAACTAACTATTCGCAAGATCTATTATATACTATCTAAGGCGGTAATGCTACCCTTAGGCGTTTTGAAACTTAAGGCGCTAAGGTGCTTGGCTCCCTTTAATGTATAAAGGGGCTATCTAGCTTAGCTAAGGGCTATTCTTAAGCTCCCTTTAATAATGTCTGCCGCTAAAAGGGCAAGGGCAGATAGGTCCCTTCTAAGGGCTCTTCGAAAGGCAAGGATCTGGATCTTAATAATTTAAATAAACCAAATCCAAAGGAGATCGCGGCTGCTCTTACTTAAGTATAAGCTTAAGAGGAGCGGGCTAACTTAGTCGCTATTTCTAGTAGTAAGGCTTATAGGCCTTAGGGATTTAAGGATCTATACCTTAGAAATCCTAGTGCTTAAGATAGGTGCTTATTAAGGGTAGAATCGTTAATAGATCGTTATCTTTAGTAATATAATAATTACTGCTTTGCCATAACCTCCTTCTTAAGTACTGCTTAAATGATAAAAAAAATGCAAATACGCGCAGGTAAGTAAGAAAAGATAAAAAGAAGGTAGTAATAGCTAGTGTAGGAATATAGTAAGAAAAGATAAAAAAGAAGGTAGTAATAGCAAGTATAGGAATATATCTTATAGTAAAATAAAAAATAAAAAAAAATTGCCAATAGCTATTACGACTGGCTCTGGAGCGTACAGTGGGGCGATAATCGAGTAACGCTGACTGTATTACCTCAAGAGGTACGCTATATAATGGAAAAGAAAAGATAAAGAAGAGAGAGTCTTTAGTAGAGCTCTTCCAGAATAAGTACAGGTGCTTCGCTAGCGTGCATATGATCTAGCCACCTTGCTACCTTAGCGTGCACCTGACTTCGTGCACCTGACTTCGATATATGATAATACTATACACGTGATGCGGCCGTAATACTACCCCCCCCCTTTGAAAAACTGCGCCCGCGCAATTGTATCTATAGGCGTATTATCCTCTAGGTCCTTATAATCGTCAACTCTATTATTATATAACCTAAGCCAGCTTAATAGCGCCCTTAGTGGCCCCTTAGCTTAAGGGTTTTTTAAATGGAAATCTTAAATAGTATATAGCGCTATTATAGCATTAGAGTACAAGTACCATTCGAGGTCTTTATTAGCTCCTTTCTACTTAATCTAATATTCGAGCTTCTTAGCTCGAATATGAGATCCAATTATTTCTTCTATCTCCTACTCCTCTTATTCTAGTAGTACTTTAATTAGGGCAAGAGGTTTCTAAGCTTAGCTTAGCAAAGGGTTAGGAACGTATTTCCGCAGTAAGTGGAAGTAGAATATAGGGTAGATCGAATAGAGCGAATCAGGCAATTATAGCTTCTAGCTTTCTCTTAGCTTTTCTAATACTTTTACTAGGCTATACCACTTATTAAAGAGCTTTCAGCTCAGCCAGTCCAATTTCCAATTTTTAATACTAATTAGTATATTATCTCCTATAGTCCAATTAACTAGCTAGCAGTAGAGATCTGCAAGCTATTTCATTTTAGCCTATTATACTTAAAGAGATAATTAAGCGAATTAGACTACTTTTTAAGCTCTAGTAGCTATATAGAGCGCCGTTTTACAATTTAATTTCTTAATTGCTATCCGTAAAGGCTTTAGGTTAATCAAATTCTAAAATAAGCGAACTTTATAGCTATTTAGCACTTAGAAAAGGGAAATTTGCCCTAGGGATTTATAAGGCAAGGTCAATTAGGCAATATCTATTAAAGGTAAGAGACGACTCTAATTATCTTAGTAGTATAAGTAGAACGGTCTAAGGTATTATTTTAAGTACTAGTTTATAATCTTAATTTAGCCGTCGACGTTAGGGTTATAAGCTATAGTTAGCTTGACCTTTATACCTAGTATTTAATAGAGCTCTTTTTAAAAGGAAGAGACAAATTGGGCGCCTCTATCTAATAGAATCGAGTTAGGCATGCCGAAATGGCATATCTAATAAATTAAAAACAACTCTGCAAGGCCTTTTGCATCAACCGTTTTATAGTATAAGATCGATACTGCCTTCTTTAATAATCGGTCTATTATTACTAGTGCAAAGTCGTAGCTGAGTTCGTCAAGTGGTAGCTCTATAAAATCCATTATTAGGTGCTAATATACTTATTTAAGGATTGGCAAAGGTTATAGGAAACCTAGTGCTTTATTATATTAAGCTTTTATCCTTAAATAACAATAGTTTTAAATATATATGTTAATATCGCTACTAAGGCTTTTCCAGTAGTATTTTCTTCTTACTAGAAGTCTAGTCTTTCCAATTCCTGCGTATATAACGCAGGGTTGCTTATATATATAACGAATTAGGGCTATTCGCAATTCGGGAGGTTAGGATAGTATAACAAGTCTACCTTAGAAGAAGAGTTTGCCTTAGCTAAGTTCATAGTCGAGGCTATAGCTCTACGCCTTATCTCGGAACTTCTCTAGCTTAAGGGAGGTCTTATTCGCTTAAATGACCTCGTCGATAACGTAGTAGTTCGCTACGTTGTACTCGACCCTAGACGTTAGGTCGGCAGGTGCTTCTATTGGCGCGATAGGCATAATCGTTACTCGTAGGCCGGGCCTAGGAGTGGAATCGCCTTTAGTGGCAAGTACTTCTATAAAGAGCTTATCATTAGGTAAAAGCTACTGGTAGTGTAAAGCTCGTTTCCTAGCCTTAAAAGGGGTCAGCTCTTAGTCTCAACGTAAGAGTATATTAGCCAGCGTATTTATTATGCCTATTTAGTATATAATAAGGAAGTTGAAGTCAGCGAAGAACTCCGCCTAGCGAGCCTACTAGGCTATTAAGTCCTTAGTTATTATAAAGTACTTAAGGACTTTATGATCTATATATATATATACTATTTTCTAAGCCTTAAGTAGCTCTGCCTTATATTAGTAGAACGATCTAAAAATCGCTAAGAGCTCCTTATTATAAATAAGGTAATTTAGCTTAGCGTCATTTATAGTCTTCAAGAAGTACCCGATTAGGTAGTAGTTCTTATCTTCCTAGAGTTAGGAGAGTACGCTAGCGACTATGCTATTAGAGGCGTCGGTCTCAAGCCTTATCTACTTCTAAGGGTAATAGTAGTATAAAATCGAGGTCGTTTAGAGCCTTGCGCATAAAGCTTCCTAAGCTTCCTTACAAGTGTTATTAAAGTTAAAAGGAACGTTTCCTATAAGAGCTATTAAAGGTTGGCAGATATAACTATAGCTTTAAATAAACCTTTAATAGAAATTACAAAACCTTAGGAAGCTTTATATACTATATACATTCTTAGTGTATTTCTACTCCTAAATGATTAAGACCTTATCAAGGTCTACCTTAATTCTATAAACTCTAATAATAAATCCTAAAAACCTAGTTTTAATAACCTTAAACTTGCTTTTTTTAATATCTACTTAAAGGCTATAGCATTAGAGAATTCCTAAGATCTTCTTAATATAAATCTTATAGTTAAAGGAGTTTTCTAAGTAGATTAGAATATCATCTAAGTAGGTAGAGTAAAAATCGTTAAAGTAGTTAAAGAGAATATTATTAATAAACCTTTGAAAGGTAGCAGGCCCATTTATTAGCCCGAATGGCAAAACCTTATATTTATAAGTCCTATAACGCATGCGAAAGGTAGTCAGGTCCTTAGCGTCAGCTAATATACAGATATAGTAGAAGGCTTATTATTGTTACGACTTGCTCTGGAGCGTACAGTAGGTCGAGAATCGAACGCTAACTGTATTACCTCAAGAGGTACGCTATATAATAGAGAAGAAAAGATAAAGAAGAGAGAGTCTCTAGTAGAGCTCCTCTAAAATAAGTACAGGTGCTTCACTAGCGTATACGTAATCCTGCCACCTCGCTACCTTAGTATGCACCTGACTTTGACACTTTGATATAATATGTGATATAACTATATATGTAATACGGCCGTAATACTACCCCCACCCTTTAAAAAACTGCGCTTGCGCAATTATATCTATAAGTGTATTATCCTTTAAGTCCCTATAATTATTAACTCTATTATTATATAACCTAAGCTAGCTTAATAGTACCCTTAGTGGCCCTTTAGCTTAAGGGTTCTTTAAATGGAAATCTTGAATAGTATATAGCACTGTTATAGCATTAAAGCATAGGTACTATTTAAGGTCTTTATCAGCTCCTTTCTACTTAATCTAATATTTAAGCTTTTTAACTTAAATATAAGATCCAATTATTTCTTCTATCTCCTACTCCTCTTATTCTAATAATACTTTAATTAGAGTAGGAGGTTCTTAAGCTTAGCTTAGCAGAGGGTTAGGAATGTATTTTCGCAGTAAGTGGAAGTAGAATATAAGGTAGATCGAACGGAGCGAATCAGGCAATTATAGCTTCTAGCTTTCTCTTAGCTTTTCTAGTACTTTTACTAGGCTATACTACTTATTAAAGAGCTTTCGGCTCGGCCGGTCCAGTTTCTAATTTTTAATACTAATTAGTACATTATCTCTTATAGTCTAATTAATTAGCTAGCAGTAGAGATCTATAAGCTATTTCATTTTAGCTTATTATACTTAAAGAGATAATTAGGTGAATTAGACTACTTTTTAAACTTTAGTAGCTATATAAAGCGCCGTTTTACGATTTACTCTTTTAATTGCTATCTATAGAGGCTTTAGGTTAATTAAATTCCAAAAGGAGCGAGCTTTATAGCTGTTTAGCACTTGGAAAGGGGAAATTTGCCCTAGGGATTTATAAGGTAAAGTCAATTAGGCAATATCTATTAAAGGTAAGAGACGACTCTAATTATCTTAATAGTATAAGTAGAATAGCCTAAGGTATTATTTCAAGTACTAGTTCATAATCTTAGTTTAGCTATCGATATTAGGGTTATAAGCTATAGTTAGCTTGACCTTTATACTTAGTATTTAATAGAGCTCTTTTTAAAATATAGAGATAAATTAGGCGCCTTTATTTAATAGAATTAAGTCGAGCATCCTGAAATAGCGTATCTAGTGAATTAAAAACAACTTTGCAAGGCCTTTTGCGTCAACTATCTTATAGTATAGGATCGATACTACCTTCTTTAACAATCGGTCTATTATTACTAGTATAAAGTTATAGCTGAGTTTGTTAAGCAAAAGCTTTATAAAATCTATAATCAAGTATTAGTATACTTATTTAAGAATTGGCAAAGGTTAAAGGAAACCTAGGATCTTATTATAATAAGCTTTTATTCTTAAATAATAATAGTTTTAAATATAAGTACTAACGTTGCTATTAAGGCTTTTCTAATAGTATTTTCTTCTTATTAAAAGTCTGGTCTTTCTAATTCCTATATATGCGACGCAGGGTTACTTGTATATATAACAAATTAGGGCTATTCGTAGTTTAAAAGGTTAGGATAGTATAATAAGTCTACCTTAGAAAAAGAGTTTGCCTTAGCTAAGTTTATAGTCGAGGCTATAGCTTTGCGCCTTATCTCGAAAATTCTATAGCTTAAGGGAGGTCTTATTAGCTTAAATAACCTTATTAATAGTATAGTAGCTTGCTATATTATACTTGACCCTTAACGTTAGGTCGGCAGGTGCTTTTATTAGCGCGATTAGTATACTCGTCACTTATAGGCCAGGCCTACGAGTAGAATCGATCTGCGCTAAAGTCATTTATAAGGCAGGCCTGCGAGTGGAATTGTTTCTAATAGCAAGTACTTCTATAGAAAGCTTATCGTTAGGCAAGAGCTGCTAGTAGCATAAAGCTCGTTTCCTAGCCTTAAGAGGGGTCAGCTCCTAGTCTTAATAGGAGAATATATTAGCTAGCGTATTTGTTATACCTATTTAGTATATAATTAGGAAGTTGAAATCAGCAAAGAACTCCGCCTAGCGAGCTTGCTAGGCTATTAAGTCCTTAGTTATTATAAAGTACTTAAGAGCCTTATGATTTATATATATGTATATTATTTTCTAAGCCTTAAGTAGCTTTGCCTTATACTAATAGAATGATTTAAAAATCGCTAGGAGCTCCTTATTATAAATGGGGTAGTTTAGCTTAGTGTTATTTATAGTCTTTAAGAAGTACCTAATTAAGTAGTAGTTATTATCTTCCTAGAGTTAGGAGAGTACGCTAGCAACTATACTATTAGAGGCGTTAGTCTTAAGCCTTATTTACTTCTAAGGGTAATAGTAGTATAAAATCGAGGTTGTTTAAAGGCTTAAGCGCAGAGCTTCTTAAGCTTCCTTATAAGCGTTATTAAAATTAAAAGGAACATTTCCTATAAGAGCTATTAAAGGTCGGTAAATATAACTATAGCCTTTAATAAACCTTTAATAGAAGTTATAGAACCCTAGGAAGCTTTATATACTATGTACATTCTTAGCGTATTTCTACTCTTAAATGACTAAGACCTTATTAAGGTCTACTTTAATTTTATAAACTCTAATAATAAACCTTAAGAACCTAGTTTTAATAATCCTAAACTCGCTTTTCTTAATATCTACTTAAAGGCTGTAGTATTAAAGAATTCCTAAGATCTTCTTAATATAAATCTTATAATTAAAGGAGTTTTTTAAATAGATTAGAATATTATTTAAGTAAGTAGAGTAAAAATCGTCGAGGTGGTTTAAGAGAATATTATTAATAAACCTTTAAAAGGTGGCAGGCCTATTTGTCAGCTTAAATGGTAAAACCTTATATTTATAAGTCCTATAATACATATAAAAGGTAGTTAGGTCCTTAGTATTAGCTAATATGCGGATATAGTAGAAGGCTTATTATATATCGATTTTTATAAAAACACAAGCTTTCGATATATATACTATTATCTTATTAATAAGTAGAATCGGATAAGGGTCTTTCTTCATTAAGGCATTTAATTTCTAGTAATTAACGCATAAATATAAGGAGCTATTAGCTTTTCTAATAAAGAGGATTAGGGCTGCTTAAGAGGAACTTAAAGCTTTAATAAATCCTTTATATAGGTTCTTAAGAATATAGCTTTTAACCTTTAAGAGCTATTTGTTAGTAAGGCGGTAGAAGGGTTCGATTATTAAGTTATTCTCGCTTATTAGCTCGATTTTATAATCTACCCTTAGCCTAGGTTCCGGCAGTTGATCAAAGGCCTTGCGATTAAAAACGTTTTTGAATTTAGCATATTAAGGCAAGAGCTTCTAGTCTATTAGCTTATCGTTACTCTTATACTTAGCTTATAGCGCCGAACTAAGGCCAAGGGAGTTAATTTCAACTTGCCTAACTGATTCTTAGCAATTGATTTCTTAATCTAAATTATAAATAAAGCTTATAAATATGAATTCTTTAAGCGCTAGTTCTTAAGTTTATATAGCTTGTCTTACCTTAGTTATAAAGCAGTAGTAGAGGGCGCTAATTATTAATGCTAAGATTAAGCTAATCTAGCAAGCTATTTTCAAAGGAGCATTTCTCTTTATTAAAAGAGGGAGTAAGGGGTTTAGTACTCTTAGCAAGGCCTTCTTTATATAGTTCAAATCTCTTTTCAAGTCTTTAAAGAAACTGCTATCCTTAGGTCTATAAGAGGCCACTTGTAAGCTGGGCCTAGGAGTAGGATTCGAGTTCGCAGATTTTACTCGCAGGCTAGGACTAGGAGTAGGATTCGAGTTCGCAGATTTTACTCGCAGGCCGGGACCGGGAGTAGGATTCGAGTTCGCAGATTTTACTCGCGAGCCAGGACTAGGAGTAGAATTCGAGGCGTTATTACTTGCTAGTACTAAGAGCTAGGCTTAAGCTATTCTAAAGTCTTTGTCCTTAGTATTTATTATAGCTGCTTAACGATCGATATCTTATTAAGCTATTAAGGGTTTTATTAGCTATAAGAGATCGATTAATATGCGTTAATTAAAGTAGAGGATAATAGGCATATCTTTAGGCTAAGAGATACTGTTTTTCCCCTTTCTATAGGATTATTTAAAGTCATAGTGCTTTAGGAACTTCTTGCTAATTAAAATATTAATTGCTCTTAAGCTTATAATTAAAAAAGGGAAGTTTATTTATTGCCTATTGATTATAAGGGTAAGTAAGATAGCGAATCAAATGGTTTCTCCTTTAAGGCTATTATAGCTAATAGGAATAATCGATTTAAGTAGTTTAATAAACTTTACCCTAAGTCTTTAAAAGAGCTAGTATATTAAAGATATCTTAATAATACTAAAAATATTAGCTTTACTATTAATATAAGTAACTATTTTAATAAATGATCCATTTTAAGCTAGTTCTATAGGAATTAAGAACTAGCGGCCGCCTATTAATAGGCAGGAATTAAAATCTAAGTCTTTTTATAAATTATAACTTATACTATAGTAGGAGTCTTTGCTATAGCTTAGCAGTTTTTTAATAGTAGGTCGTTTTCTATCTCAACTTTAGCTATTATAAACTTGCCTTGCTTCTTTAGCTTAAGGTAATCTATTATATAATAACTAAGGGCTTTATAATTATAGTAGAAACTAGACAACGGCTTTAGGCTAGCAGACCTTTCTTAATAAGTCGCTAGCAAAGGGGAATAAGTGCAAAGAGCTAAGGAGGTAGCTATGGCTATAGGTCTTTATAATACCCTTTTTAGTATGCTAGGGACGCGGTCCTTTAAAGGGGAGAACGCAATAGTAAAAGCGACTTATTAAGTATTATAGGCTTCTTCTTACTTAATATTATAGGCCTTGCGGTTTGCAATAGCTAAGAACTCATTTAAAGTAGTATAATTATTATTCATTTTATACTTCTTTATTTAAAGGTCGTTCTTTAAAGCTAAGGAGACCTTTTTATAAATATTATCAAATTAGTAAGACTAATCGATCTTATTAGCTATAATAAGGGTAATAAACTTAGATTAAAACTTATTATATAATAATAAACTTATAGTTAGCTTATTATATTTAAGCTTAGCGAACTAAATATAATTATAGTTAAAGAACCTTTAATCTAAGACCCTAAGGATATTAGCAGTATATATAAACTTATTAATAAAAATAGGATTTATATATTATAGGATTAAGTTTTAAGCTTTACCTATTATATATTTAAAGTAAGTAGTGATCTAGTCCTTTCTTAAAATGAAGTTGCTTAAGTACTTTTAAATAAATACCTTTATAACTATTTTTTAAGTATTATAAGTAATTTCGCCTTAATAGTTACTAAAATAGGTTTAAAGGTACTTAATTTGATAAGGGTCGATAGCTAGGACTAAAGGTCGGATAATTAAAAGGTAATAGTCTAAGGGAGGTAGTAAGTCGGTAGTAAAGGACCGAGTATTCTAAGGGCTAGCATTTAAAGAAGAAGGGGCAATAGTATTATTTTAAAGAGCAGCGGCTATAGCAGCGCTAATAAGGTTTGCGATTTCAGCCTATTAAGCAGTTGAAAAGAGAGGGGCCGATATAGTAAGGGTAGACATTATTAGGAAGAGTATATCTTCTTCCTTGACTTCAATCGATAGTAATAGGGTATTTCGAGAATCCACTTATAGGCTGGGGTTGGTAGTAAGGCCTATAGAACTATTGGCAGTAAGGCCTATAGAACTGTTGGCAGTAAGGCCTGTAGAACTGGTGGCAGTAAGGCCTATAAAACTGGTAGTAGTAAGGCCCGGTAGTAGAGGTGCAGTTAACCTTTCACTTTTCTTAAGTGGTATAAGATTAGAGGTTATAAGTACTAACTCTTTTTATATTATCTAGTTTAGTTTAAAGGGATTTAATATTAAATAGTGACCTATTTAAAAGGGGGAAGATTAGTATAAGCAAAGCTATATATATTCTTAAAGCCTTTTAATAGAGTATATATTAAGGTATCGTAGGTTTATAGATCTTAAGGAAGAAGGTTTTACTTTAGGATTACGCCTCTTTACTAATTAGGAGTTATAATAAGGTTGTCTAAGGGTATAGTATAAATCTAAGGAAGTAGGGTCTAAGAATTTAAAGCTTATTACTTTACTAAAGTTGACCTAATCTCTAATAGTATAGTATAACCTATTAAGGCTAACTAAGTCTTTATATATATATATAGGTATAGGTCCCTCAGTTTCGTACTTAAGTATTTCGAAGGAAGGAGTAAGGGGCTTTGAAGAGTATAAGGAAAGTTGTTAATAAATATAGGTCGATAGGAAGTATAAAGAAGGTCAACAACTTATTTGCAAGGAGGGGTCTTTAAAGAGTCGAGTTATATTCGAGGATTTCGCAAAAGAGGGGGAGTATCGAAGAGTATAAAGTAAGAGTTATCGATAAGTATAGGTCGATAAAAGCGAGTAGTATAGAGTGTTTATAAAGGAAGGAGAGAGTTAAGAAGAGAAAAGTTATTATACTACTTTAGGCAGCAGCTTACGCTAGCAAAGCGAAGGCATAGTGAATAATTTTTTTTTCTTTTCGAATTAAAATTAAAGGTGAATTTCCGTTTGTAAAATAGAGTAGGTAAAGGGTTGAAAAAATGAGCTAATCTTATATTCGAAGGTTATTGCTTAGCTTTCTTTAAAAACTAGATTAGTATGATCTAGGCGCTATATACAAGTTACTTAAGGCAGTTTATAATAAGAGAATCGAGATCGAATTACTTAAGGCAGTTCGAAGTAACGATTCTAAAAGGGGTAGATATTAAGCTTCTTAGCAGAGGTTAAGTTGATCTTTTCTTATATTACAACTAGCTCTAGAGCATATAATAGGGCGATAATCGAGTAACGCTGATTATATTACCTCAAGAGGTATACTATATAATAGAAAAGAAAAGATAAAGAAGAAAGAGTCTTTAGTAAAGCTCCTCCAGAATAAGTACAGGTGCTTCGCTAGCATGCACGTGATCTAGCCACCTTGCTACCTTAGCGTGCACCTGACTTCGTGCACCTGACTTCGACATATGATAATACCGTGCATGTGATGCGGCCGTAATAATAGCTCGCAATTAAAAATATCGGATATTGTCAATCTAAGACCTTTTCAGGTCTAGTTATACCCTAATAGGCCTTTATACCTATCCCTCCTTCTTAACAGTTATCGAATTAGTATCCACTAGCTGCAAAAGAACGCGTGGCTTCGTTGTAGTTGAAACGCGGTTGATGACTTTCTCAAGGGTTGCCTTAAGGAAAATTCTAAATATACAAAAGCGCAGGTCTATGCGCAACTAGGCTATATAGAGCCTAGCCCTTTATAAGCCTTAGACAGACCCTTGCGCTCTACGAGCTCTGCTTAATAGGACCGAAATAGTAATAAGTCTAAAGGTAGATATATAAGTATAAAAAGATAGCCTTTAGTTATAAAGCACCTTAGCTATAATAAGGATACTAGTATCCGATATTCTTAGACGAAGGAACCTATATTAGCAACTATCTAACCTCCTTGCTATACTCCTAGAATTGTCCTAACCCTCTTAAGCTTTTCCTTTAGACTTCTCTATATATTAGAAGGCAGCAAATAGATCGAGGTTCTAGCCCTTAAGTTCTGATATATAGGCAACCTCTCCTCTTTTCTAATAATAAGGTAGGAGGTTTAAAGGTAGAACGGTTTTAGCTGATCGATATAGAAATGCTTAGGAATAAGGTTACTATTTATTTGCTCTAACTAGTAGGATTTCCTATGCTCTCTACCTATTCTAGCTATTTAGAAAGGCCCCCTTTAAGAAGGCCTTAGCTTTTGCCTAGCTGTTTTAGCATTATATAGTATAACTATAGACCTAAGGAGGAATCGTTTAAGTTCGCTTGCAAATTGGGACTGATATTGAGCTTCTATTAACTCTCTCTAATAAGCCGATAATACGCCTACTTTATCTAGCACCTTGTATTGCCTCCCTATATGCTTAAGAATAGCATTGCTCTATTCCTTATTATATTAGGAATCTATACCTTAAAGGATATCTAGGAACCCTTAATCGGTTAAGGTATAATAGATAATATAAGCGTAATAAGTAAGAAATGCTAAGTTAATAGAAGACTAAGGCTAATGCCTACGATAGATGTTAAAGGGAGAGTACCTTAGGAAGGGGATCTCCTTTATATTAACCTTAAAGATAATCCTTTGAAGCTTATCCTTAAAGGCTCTAGAAGTCTTAGCAACTGCCCTTTATATAATATCGATCGCCTTCTTAGCTATGCCTATACTCTTCTTTAATATAGAAGGAGAGTTGGTCTAAAGAACCTTATACTTTCTAATAAAATCTCGAACCTTCTCTCCGAAATGACTGCCGGGATCGATATAGAAACTAATAGGGACTCCCTTTTGCTAAAAAAGCTTCTTTAAACTTTAGATAATATAGGTAGAGCTTAGGGTAGAATAAGAGAATGCTTAAATGAATTGCAAAAAATAGTCAATTATAATAAGGATATGTTTATACTCTTTCGGAACCCTTGGAAATGGCCTATAGAAGTCTGCTCTTAATAGCTCTATCGGTCCTAATATAACTATGCTTAATAAGGGCTGAGATCTTTAAGCTAGTCCGTGCTTTAAGTATTAAAGATATTTAAGGATATATAGGATAGTGTCTTTAACTATCGATAGTCAGAAGATATATCTTAATTTTTATAATATAATTAATATAGCAAAGTGCCCTTTATAATTATAAGCAGCTCTTAAGGCATCTGAGACTAAGGCCGGCATTAAATAGGTCTTATAGTTCCCTCTTTAGTAATACTAAAAAGCATTATTCTCCTATTTGTACTTTAGAGCCTTTTGCTATAGGCTTCTCTTCTTAACCTTATCAATACCTTCGGGGAAAGCTCTATAGATAAGGAGCTATAAGATATCAGCGTATTAGTCGTAAGATAAGAAAGCGTCTTAGGCTTCTTAGATATTATTAGACCGCTATAGTATGATATAAGTCGATTTGCAAAAGACACTAGGTGGTTTAAAGGGCGCGTCTAGGATCTTAGCATATAGAGATAAGGGCTTTAGGCTTGTATTATACCCTTTATCCCTAACCTTATATAGGGCCGATATAAAGGATATATCTTCCTCCTTAGATCCTGCCTACTATATAATCTTAATAGGATTTAGCATTTTCCTTATAGCCTTTAGCTTCGATTCTTTATTAGCGATCATTAGGTTTGCAATTTCTACTACTAGCCGCTTATACCTATTGATTCCATCCTTCCATTTCTATACCACCTCTTTATTAAAGATCTATTATATCGATCTAAAGCTTAAGAAATCCCCTTTATTGCAATTATCCCTAGGGAAGATAGTTCAAGATAAAGCGTTTATAACCTTATTCCATTCTCCTTTAATATAAGTAATTATAATATTTAAGGCTCTTAGCTCAGCGGCCTACTTAGTATAAATTCCCTCTTAGATAGACTTAGATTTAAGGAAAAACGTTAGTAGTTAATAGTCAGTATAGATAATACTAGGTTCTTTATAGTAGAGCATATAGTAATACTTATAGCAGAATTCTATAATAGTTAGGAGCTCTCTTTTATAAGTGCTATAGTTTTGTTAAGGCTAGGTAAAGGTAAAGTTATTATATAGCAAAGGGACTAGGTAGGCCTCTTCCTTCTGCTTTTATATAATATAATATCCGCTTATATAGCCGCTTGCATTTATATTTATTATCACTAGATCTATAGGAATATACCTTAAGCGTTCTACTACTGCTAAGCAAATAGTCTTTAAAAGGTTAAAGGAGATCGCCTTAGCTTCCTCCTATCTTTAGTCTATAGACCTATATAACTGGGTCAAAGGTCTAGCTATCTTTATAAAGTTTCTAGCCTAGCTTTAAGTGATTTGCAAGGCTCTAAGGAATCGTCGTACTTCTATTTGAAAAGAGGGGGTAGGCTATTCCTTGATTTTCGCTACGCATTCCAACTTAATAATAGTTTTCCCGCTTACTCTATGCCTAACCCTTAAGACTAGTACCTCTATTATAAATAGCAAACACTTCTTAAACAAGAGCTTTAATCTTAACTATAATAGACAAAAGAGCAAATGATCCTATAGAAACGCAAATGCATTATCAAAACCCTTAAAGCCTTTGAAAATATTATCTATATAATATATTAAGTACTAAAGAATTACTTTATTATCCTAGATATAAGGGGAGAATAGGAAAGGTTTAGAATCATCTCTCCCCTCTCTTACTACTTGCTAAGATCGGGGAATCAGGTTAAGTATAAGCTTTATTAGCTCATTTATCGAAAAGGCCGAGGAGGCGGCTCCTTAAGGCATTCGAGTAGGCTATAGCTATCTATATCCTAGTATAGAGAAAGCGTAATAGTACCTATAAGGCAAGAAGAGATCAACTGACTAATAGGCATATTTAAGATCCATTTAAATAAATATCATATGCTTTAAATAGCTTAAATATTCTAGGCACTCTAATATACTAACTATTACGCAGCCTAGGGTGACTTCCTTAATCTTAAAGTAGTCGAAGGTAATATAATACTCCTTAGTTAGCGCCTTGCTCTTTATACTCTTATCGATTAAGTAAGGATAGGAATTCCAATTAAACAACCTTCTATTAGTAAGAAAGGTGCTTTCGAATATGCTGGATTCTATTCTATCGGTTACTATCTTATTCAATTACGCTAGCTTTATTAAAGCATATCTTCAAAGGGCATTATCTGCAACTAAAGGAGCTCCTTCGGATATCCTAGATTTATAAATATAAAGATTAGTAAATAAGATATTTATAAAGTCGGTAGAATTGACCTTTCTATATATATAAAGTAGCACTTAGACCTCCCTTATTCTCTTAAGCGGGATTCCTAGGCCTAGGGTGACTTAGTACCCTTTTATCTATTCTACTAACTCTATATCTAATAGCTATTCTATTTTAAGTCAGGTGATTCTTCGCTTAATAGGAAATATTAGGACAAACTATCTAGACTCTCCTCTTATACTTGCCTTTAATACTTTATAATACGCTTTAGGCCCTATAGCTTAGCTAGATCAGATTCTCCTTTTATAAGGGTTTAAGTTGGCTTTATCTATTAGCTCCTTTTGCAAGCTTTATATATTACCTTAGATATCTTCTTTAAGGTTTCTCGCATCGCTTGCTCTGCTTTAAATTATTAGATTTAGCAAGGCCTTTAATTTAGGCGTTTTTCTTCCTTGCTATTCTATTTAAGAAGCGCGGCTAAAGGTAGGAAAGGAGGCATAAGCGCCTTAATAGAGGTATAATGCCTTAGGAGCAGAAGTAGGCGCCTGCTATTAGAAGGGACTTACGTCCGGCGTAGCCTTTCCTTTTAATAAGTTTAACATCTTCTAAGGATGGCTTTAAGAATCTAAAAATCCAATTAGGTTGATTCTTTAGATTCTTCTTTTAATCTGCTAGTAGAAGATTCGCTATTACTACCGCTCTTCTTAGTTATAAAGGCGTCTAATTGCTTCAACTGGAATTTAACTGTTAGATTATCTAAAGGTTTATATAACTTAACCTTTAGGTATAGAATCAGATTTAGCCTTAGCAATAGAGTATATAAGGGGCTAGTAAGAATAACCGGCTTCTCCTTTAGAATATTGCCTTTGATAATAAGTGTACTCTTGCATATATCTAGCTTCGCATCTACTATATATAGTTATAGAAGCCTTAGTAGTAGGGACAACTCGGTCTCCTTTTGCCCTTTGGCACTATAGACGAAGGAGTCTACTTTCCTCTAAATGCTATAGACCCTAATTTCGAATAATATAAAGTTTAAGAGATGATATATCTTTCTATTAGCTGTACTATAGCTGACTCCTAAATAGCCTTATAAATTCAAAGAGATATTTAATAGCTAGAGCTTCTACCTTAATCGCTTTAATAGTAGGAGAATATCACTCCCTTAGTTTATAGCGCTTATTCCTACTAGCAACTCTACGACTATACTCTTATCCTTATCCTTCACTTAGATAGATATAAGCACTTTCTAGGCCTTATTATCTAAATAAATATATAAGGCTACTCCTATAAGGTTAAAGCTCACTAATGGCCTAGGTGCTATAGAGGCCGGAACTGGTAGAGCTGCTGCGACTAATAGAGGCGACTTCTTCTGCTTCCTCTTATTATAGCAAGTGGATATCTTTTAAAATTGCTTAAATACCTTAAGAGAGAGCTAGAATAGCTTAAGAAGGTTGATAGAAACCTTAAACTTTTATACTAGATCGATATAATTAATCAGTCTATCCCCTTTCTTACTTACGATCTCTTTTAATTAGCGTAGCTTCTTCTCCTTGCTTGTATTCTTCTATTGCTTAATACCCCTCTTACCCTTATCTGCGGAATAAGTCTGCATCCTAGGCTCTACTAAGGCAGTATTATCTGATAAGCTAGCAATACGTACCTTCTTCTTAGCACCCTTCTTTTTAATTAGAAAGATATTTATAGTAGTATTCCCGCCTTTCTTAACCTTATAATATCTTAGGCCTTTAACTTCTCTTATATAAGCGATAACCGCAGGCTCTATATTAGTAATATCTTCTATAGTCGCCTTTTTAACTTACTCCTTAAATTAGTAAAGCGTCATTTAGGTCTTATTAGTTAAAGATGGTTTAGACATAGGGTATTCTAATAAGGTGGTTCTCTATGCTAATACTAATGCTATAAAGGCAAGGCGAGGCTGCTAAGCCTTTAATAAGATCTAAATCTAATAAGATAATACTAATAAGTTTAGGAATATAATAGCCCTAAGGTAGGCCTTTTCCTAGCTTAGCAGAGGTTCCCTAGTGCAGTTGCTCTTATAATATCCGCAGTTACTGCACTTAATGCATAAGGGCCTGTCTTTCTTTAAGATATAGACCCTTAATCTATTAATATAAGGATTCTTTGAGTTAAAGGCTGGCCTTAAGGGGTACTAAGCAGAGGAAGGATACTTCCTAGTACTACGCTAATCTAGGGTATTCGAGGAGATATTGCTATTCTGGTATAGACCTCTATAGTTATTATATTAGTACTGCGTGCTATATTGCGGGACTATTAAGGAGTTATATTTAAGAGCTTTGCTATTTCTATTCTTAGATGGTTTCTCTTACTTAATCAAAGGTACTAGATTGCTTTTAAGAGCTAAGGCTATTACCTACAGGATGATGATTTCTACTAGACTCTGCTAAGGCTTTGCATTACCTTAGGGGTAGGTGATATAGCTCTTCTCGTTTAATAAAGCTAAGGCAATAAAAGCAGGGACTCTAAAGTGGTTCTTAATATAGGATTCTAGGCGTTTGTAATACCTTTGCTTCTTGATCTTGGCCTTAATCTTCTCTTAGGCTTTAAGAGCTGTATAAGAGAGATTCAGAATATTATAAGCTCTCTAGAGGCAAGGCATTAAGAGGATATTGCTGCTTAAGGCATACGCATGCAATTTATTATCCTGGATCCTTTTTATAAATGCAAAAGTGATCGATTTTAAGATATATTTATTAAAGTCTTTTTAAATAAGTATTAAAGTAAGGGGAACGTTCTTATCTAAGTCTTTCCTACCCGTCTTCTTAAAAAGGGCTATAGTTCGCTAATAGTAGGAGGCGAGATTCTCAAACGGGCCTTATTATAGATTAGCCACCTCTATTATAATATCTATCTCCTTTATAGGGTTATTATCATTTAGGAACTAGACCTTTAGCCACTCGATGACTTCCTACTTCTCTTTTTCTATTGCTATGCTCTTATTAGCTATAATTGACTTTATCCTAAGGTTGGATTAGAAACAATAGAAGGCCTCTCCTTTTAAGAGGATAGAAATAGCTTAAAGGTAAATAGGAAAGGAAGGGGTAAATTAGTTATCTACTTTAAAGTTATAGTCGAGACGATCTAGCTATAGCTTAGTAGGCATCTTACTATTAAAGTCCTTATACCTTTTAAACTTTAGCATCTTTTGAAAATATATTATTATTAAAGCTAGCATAGATAGCGCTTAGAATATAAGTAGCTGATATATATGCGTCTTTAAAAGTATTTTATATAATAGGAATCTCTAGTCGATAGCTTATTTGAACTCCGCCGATAAGGGTATAGGAAGAGAGTATATAAAGATCTCTCTTACTCCTTCCTCTTCCTATCTTTATAAAGAGGGTAAGTCGTAAGTTGAATCTAAGTCGGCCAGATTACTATCGCAAGTATATGTATACTCCCTTAAATGTAGGAAGGGTATATTAGGTAGGCTAATAATAGTGCCTCTTAACCAGTCTTCCTCTCTTCTTAGTTTAGGGCAATATAGTAATCCTATATACCTAGGATCTTTAGAGTAGGATAAGTCGTTCCTTCTTTAAATAGATGGCTTAATATTACTACTTAATTAATAATACAATTTCCCTAAAGAGGGAGGCTCATTCGGCGATCTGGACTATAATTGCAATATTCCTTTGCTGCTTAATTTTAAAGTGGTATTCCGATGTTGGCCCTAAGGGCACTTTGATAGTTGCTTTAGGCTAATTTGGGTCATCCGCTTCCTTTGTTTCGAGTGTTCTCTTTATATATATATCCTTCTTTAGATAAGACGGTCCTTTATACTTAGCAACCTAGAATGTATATAGACGCTTTAAATAAGCTTCTCTTACTTATCTACTATAGTGCTTATTCTTTATCGATCTGCATTTATTAAATTATCTAGGCTTTTCTTTATCTTCGTAATTTTAAGGCAACTAGTAACGTAGGCTTTCTTAACTAATCTTACAGTTCTTGGCCTTATATACTGCTAATAGGCGACTAGTTCTAGCTTATCTCCTTTCTTTCTTTGCAATACTTTAGAATCGAGATATAAAACAATTGCACTATTGCATTCCTTATAAAGGTAATTAAAAGAACGCATAGCTTTGTTATAGTTGAAACGCGGTTAATGACTTTCTTAAGGGTTGCCTTAAGGAAAATTCTAAATATACGAAAGCGCAGGTCTGTGCGCAACTAGGCCATATGGAGCCTAGCCCTTCACAGCTGCTAAAGGGCCTAATTTGGATTGGCTTTTATTATAGCGTTAGCGGGATTGCTAGCGCCATCGATCCAACGTATCTCTATAAGCTCCCTATTCTTATACGATTGTCGAATAGCCATTATATCGATTATCAATCGCTTCTCCTTTATAGTACCTAATTTGACAATATACTTATATAAGGAGAGGGAATCTGTATATACAATAGTAGGGAGGCAGGGTAGACTCAGCTTAGCTATTACTATATCGATCGTTATAGCCATAGAAATCAGCATATCAATACCTGCTACTATAGCATATAGTTCAAAGGCTAGTATAGCTCTTATCACTCTCTTATACTTCGTTGAGCTATAGTATAGAATATTGCCTTTTAGAGTAAACTGCGATTCTCCTTCTTCTTTAGTAGCTAGTATAATAATATAGCCGATCTGTAAGCTTAAATCCTTATTATTAGTAAAAGATCTATTAATAAATGCGAATAGTTTAGCGTTTTGCAAATTAATAGTAAAGTAGGTCAGGCCTCTTTTGGGATTGTTTCAAATCTATTTAAGTCGCTTATTCAAATTCTCTATATCTTAAACTATTAGATCCTAGTATTAGGCTATAGTTGATAAATCGAAGGAAGCTTCTAGCTGGCAAATTATAGCTAAATAAGCTCCCTTTGCTCTCTACTTTAGGTATTATTGCTTATAGCCCTCTTAAGAAGTGTCGACTAGTTCTAGCCTTTAGCCTTAGCCCTTTTATCATATATATACTATATCCCCTTCTTAAGAAATAATACACTTATTAAAAGCTAGTAATTCGGTGCTCGATAGGTACTATATTAGCTTTATAAGGAATCCTACCCTTTTGATCTTATTCTTCTCCTTTTTTAAGAAGTCTGCCTCTCTAAGTATTAAGGTATCGTCTATCTATATTCCTATTATATTAAAAAGGGGAGAAGTGCTTAAGGTTACTAATAGATAGGGGTTATAAGTTGAGTTAACTATGCTGAGATTGCTGCGATAGTGCTTATAATAGGTACTAAACTAGTAGTTTCCTAATTCGGGAATACTATAGAGCAGTAGCACTACTTTAAAGATTATACCTATAAGGAATAGCTTAGCGATATTTTATAAGAGAAATATAAATATATCTTATAATAGCTTTAAAGCTGCCTAGGTATATACTTATATAATATCCCTTAGGCTAAGAATGCCCTTTTTGCCCTATTCTTTAAAGTGTTCCTAGACTAATGCTAAAAGGCATATTAAAAGGCGTTAGCTTACTTATTAGATCGTTGGAGATTGGGTGATTATACCTTTCTCCTTCTTACTAGTATCGTTCCAGGCCTATATAACTAGCCTTGATTTTTCGAATAGGTGATCTATTTCCTTCCCCTTTATCTTATTAACTATTCTTAATTTAAAGATCCTCTTGCCTTTTATAGTAGGGTCATTTTTATTCATCGGCATAAATACCCTCCTATTTATTAGCCCTTAGTACTCCTTTAAGCGAGATTGCTAAAAAGGGCGCCTAAGAGTGGTAATCTTGCCTTCTGCCTATAGCTTTTGCGATAGTTCCTAGTCCTTATTCTCCTTCTCTATTAAGAATACCTCCGATTTGGCCATATATAGCTTATCGTTTACTTTAAAGGATATCTATATCTTAGCATTATAATTATTATCAATTATAGGAAGGCCGGAAATAGGCTTAATAAAGGGAACCTCTACTCTTAGTAATTGCTTACGGCTATTAAGTTGCGGCTTAACTAAGCAAGAGGGCTCCACTTTTTTATTAATATCAATTGCGTTCTACTCCCTTTCAATAGTCGTTCGATCCTTAGGTTTAGTTCCTCTAATTTCCTTAGTTTCCTTTAAGCAGTTTTCTTTATTATCAATTTCAAATAGGCGTACGCTTATCGACCTAAAGTGCTTTATTCTACTGCCGATATTGACTATATAAGTTTCGTTCTCTAAGCCTAGGAACTCGAATAGGCCTATCTATCCTCCCTTCTTCTAATATACTAATACTAGGTCTTTCAGCCTTAAATCGTAGATATAAGTGGTTCTAAGGCTATTCCTTATGCCTAAAGCGTTATTAACCTTACGAGTAGTATAGATCTTCCTAACTTCCTTTATAGCCTTTTTAATTATTACTACTCTTTATTCTACTAATAGATTTAGTAGATCTAGTTCAATCAGCCTTAGATATACCCCGAAAACGAGTAGGGTGGGAATCATCCTATTAAGCCCTGCTATATCGTTAACTGCTTTAATAGCCATTTGCAGCCTCTTATTATCGCTTAATTAAGGGTATTTAGCTATTATTATCTTAAAGGCATATCTTAAAGGGCGATAATACCGTTCGACCTTGCTTATAGAGTGGTGCGCCTCTATAGGAACTAATTTAAGGGTTATTCCTATAGATCTTAAAGAGCTTTTGAACTCTGCTAAGTTGAAGTTAATACTATAGTCGTATACTATAAAATCAAGAGGTCTAATATACGTATCTAGCTAAGCTAATTTAAGGGCTTAAAATACTGCGTCGGCCGAATATGCTCCTATTCCCTTCTATAAGAACCTTGCGGCTTTAAATCCTATCGCCTTATTAACTATATAGAGAGCGTTCCTTCTACCGAACTAAGCAATATCGATATATATAATATAATTGAAGTCGATATTATCTTATAGCTTAAATCGGAATCTATAAGGAGCGTTAGCATAGAGTTGATAATATTAGCATATTTCCCTTACTCTTATTATAATACTAAAGTCTATATTATAACCGGCCTAATTCAAAAGGTATTTAAGGCATTTTACTAAAAGATATCTGAATCTTTTATATAGCCGTCAGATCTCTATTTTTATTAAGTGGCATATATTGATTGTACCTTCTAAAGTTATTAGAAGTTGCTCTATTATATTAAATAAGAGCTATAGGTGCCTGTGTTTTCTAATAATCAAGTATTTCTCCTTGCCGATTATAAGGAAATTGCGCAAATTATCGTATTTAGCTCCTATTTTATTAAGTTATTATAAGCAGACTAAAAACGGTATATCTGCCTTTATAATTAAGAACTTTATAGGGCCTGCTAGTATTCGAACAATTATCTTACTGATTGTATTTCGCAAACTTGCCTTAAAGGTAATTTTATACTTTTCAGCGCCGAGTAGAGTTAAAACTGCGTCTTATATATTTTATAAGGCTTTGAATTAGTTGATTCCTCCTACATTTTTATTTAAGGCGCTTATATCGATTAGGAATCCTTAGAAGAATTAATCCGTTTATTAGGTTGTAAATACCTTAGGGTCTATTTATATCAGTTTATTAACCCTTATTATTAAGAGGTATTTAGCCTTTTGCTTTTTAAGCTAGTTAAGCATAGTTCTCAAGTCATATTCCTTTTTAAAAGCTAGGAATACTATAGTAAAGTTAATATTACTATCCTTAGGGTTGCTAATTACTTAGTCCTCCTCTTCCAAAGACGTTTCCTACTTATCCTTATCGGTCCTATTGCCTTTTAAATATACTCTATTATCTTCTTAAGCTAGGTATACCTTATATATTTTATCTATTAGTTTATACCCTTCGGCTTATCGGCTTACTATATAGCAAGACTTCTAGGCGGCTCTTTCTTCTTTTAAGTGCTTACTACTATAGCAGTCCTTTTTCTAATATATAATGCACTTTATATAGCCTGGTTTTAATTAGAAGGTTATTCCTCTCTTATTACCTTAGGCAAACTTTATCTTTCTATTCGAAAAGTGCGCTATAGATTGCCCTTGCTCCTCGGCCAAATAATATTAGGGTCTATTAGTAGCTAAACTAAGGTACTAGGGTTTAGATAGTCTATCTTAGGCAACTACTTTTACGCAAGCCTATAAGCTATCTAATAGAGCTAGGAATATTACTAATAGCTTAAAAAGTGCTATTTAAAATAGCCGATTCTTAAAAATACCTTATATAAGTCTATCTCTAATTGATCGATCGTTCCTTATACTAGTATATAGGCTTAATTGCAAGTTTTGCAGCTCCTTAATATAGTTCTTAAGTTAAGTTAGGATCGGTTTCCTCCTTTAATAGTCTTCTTATTAGAATAGGTCAAATATCAGCCGAAACCACCTCTTTAAGAATCTGCTACTTCTCTCTTTAGTCTTATAATTGGCCCGAATAGCCTCTACTAGGTTGGCAAACTTAAAGTTCTTATTTTATAAGTACCGATAGTAGTAGGTTAAGGCTAAGTCTTATAGTATAAAAGGAAACGCTTTATACTATATACTCTAGTTTATAAAGGCTCTTTAGTATAAATTGGCGAATATATAAAGCTTCTTATTAAAGTGATCTTTACCGCTTAAGTACTAAGTTTCCTTAGTATATATCTTACTCAGATTTATAAGAGTTTTAGCCTAATTTAAAGTCAAAGGTTCTATAATATACTAGGATAGTTAAGCGTCGCTTTAGTTTAGGTCTAAAAGCGCTCTTAAACCCTTCCTTATAGTAAAGGGTAGTAATAATCCATCTCTCAATTAGATTAGCGGTATTAATATCAGATTTAGGATCTTTAGGTATTGCAAGACTAGGGTTCGTTTTAATCAAGGTTAATAAAGTATTCTTTTATTAAGCTTAAGTAAGTCGGCGCAGTAGGTAAAGGAGGCTTCTAAAGGTCGATAGTCGATATATTAGTAAGAGTTAGGGAAGGAAGGTTACCCCTTTCTTCCTTATAGCTATATATGTATTAATATCCTATTAATTAAGTAGTAGGGTTATATAATAATATATTAAAGTAATAGCTATATTACCTATTTTAATACCCCTACTTAGACCTTATTCCGATTGACTTGCAATTAGGAAAATAATAACTATCCTTTTGCGCTAATCTAACTCTTAGGTATCTCTTTAAATTAAAAACAATTAGTTAATAGCAACCTTTATTAAAATCACTAATCCTACTTGCGGAGCGGGACTAGGAGTTAAATTTCCAAAAGCGTTCCTTTATAAGATTATATGACTTAACTCGCAGTCTAGGCCTAAGAGTCGATTTAAAAACTTTCCTTTATAAGACTATATGACCTAACTTATAAGGTAGGCTTAGGAGTCGTCCTTAAGCCTACTAAGCTCCTACTATCTTTTACAACCTTAGTATATCTTTAAATGCTTTAAACTTTGCAACTGTCTTTAATAGCTTTATAAATCTATTTATTATTATTCGATCGGTTAAGATATAGGTAATTGATAATTTATTCTTTATAATAAGGTCGCAGATAAAGTAGTAGGTAATATTAATATATTTTAATCGCTTATATAAGTATGGATTCTTTATAAGTACAATCGCCTTTATATTATCTACTTAAAGATTAATATAATTCTTATCTTATTTAATATACTTAGCGAAACCTATATTCTTTAAAACTTAAGCGATTTATAATCCTTACTTATAATTTGATAATATTAATATATATTCGGCCTTAATGCTTGCGATAGCTATTGATTTCTACTTCCTACTTTTTTATAATATAGGTCTACTATATAGTACTACTATACTTTTAGATATACTTTTTTAACCTTTTATATTTGCCTAATCGGAATTGGTATATACTTTAAGCTTTGCGCTTATATATTTTATTAGTCTATATCTTACCTTTTATATGATTATCAATCGAAGGTACCTTTTAAGTCGCTTGATTGCATTCTTATATCGAATTATTAGATCCTTTAAGTTTTGATTAAATTACCTAGTAATAAAGGCGATATCTGGTCTTATATATACTATAGTATATATAATTGCTTTAATATCCTATTAATACTTTTTCAAATCTCCTTTTTACTTATTTTTATTAGTAGGCTTTAACTTATTATACTTTCCTTTAATTAGAGTACGCTTTAGCTTAAAGTTAGGAGTATAAGCAAAGAGTCCTATTCGGTCTAGGATCTTTTTAATATACTATTCTTAATCTAACTAGAGTTCTTAAGTAGAGCGGTTCTTTATAATACAAATGCTAAGGATCTTATGAATTTCCCTTAGATCTTTAGTATTAAAACATTTCTAAATTATTATAAAGAACTAATCCAATTGAGTAATTGTTTTCGCAGCTATAATAATATTATTAATATATAGTAGCAACTTGATTTTACGCTTAGTATAGGTAAATAAATAAAGGTTAGCTAGGCTTTAAATGAATCCTATTTCTATTAAAGTAAAGCTATATAAGAGGTTCTAATTATAGGCTGATTATTTAAGCTTATAAATACTATAGAGTATATAAAGAGAGTAGCTAGCATATATAAGAATACTATTAGGTCGGGAGAGAAAAATCCGTTCCTTTATAGTCGCTTTAGTAAATGCATTTTTAATATTATACTATTTGTATTTAAGGTCCTTAGCAGCTACTATTGCTATAAATATATAAAGGGTGTCTATGCGAACTATTGGTGCGAACGTATTAAAGTAGTCTTCTCTATACTATTAGGAGAAGCCCTTAGCTATAAGCCTTGCCTTATAACGCTCTAAGGTTCTATTTATATATATCTTAATTATAAAAACCCACTTTATTAATACTAGGTTTACGTTCTTTAGCGTCGGTTCCTCTATTTATATACCATTTATAGTAAAAGAGCTTATCTCCTTTTAAATTGCCCTACTCTATACTACTTTATTTTCTAAATCATTGATAGCTTTATTATACATTTTTAAAAGAGAGATTTTCATTATCCTCTTAGCGGCTAGGAACGTATTATCTTTATTAAAGCTCTATTAAAGTTCGAGCTTATAGATCCTATGCGCTATTATAGCCTAGATATGCTTAGACTTGCGTTTATCTAAGGTATCTTCTAATTCTAGGTCTCTATTCCTCTTTAAAGACGTAGGTTCAGCTATAGGTTCTATAGGCTTATTATCTAAGGAACCGCTTTCTAATAGTAGAGGCTTATTATTACTTATACCTATTTTAAGAATATCCTTTACCTTAGGTACTTTAATTAAAGGGATAATAATATTAAAGTTGTTTTATACTTTAGGTAGTTTGCGGACGATAGGAATGGTTTATTTAGCCTTTAGGCGACTAGTAGGTTATTAATTAGTAAATGCGCTTAATATGCTTAAGCTAAGAGAAAGAGGTTATTAGTTCGGCTTATTAGTATTACTATTAAGTAGTATACTTTGCGAATCTTTAGGTATATAGAATTTTAAAAATAGCTCTCTCCTATTTTAAGATTTATTAAACTTAACTATTAAGGATATAATTACTTACCTTAGATCTAGCGCATATACTATCTATTACTTTATTATCTATTTAATATATTTAATAAATATATACTCTCTACCTTAGTCTATTAGCTTCTTGCTTTTTATACTTATAAGCTAGGACTTTAGGCTAATATAGGAGTAGTAGACGCTTTTAAAGACGCAGATATAGTCTAAGCTTAGTTTCTATTTGAAATATGCCTTATATAGTAATATTCGAGTGCTATTAACTATTAGTCTACTACTTATTCTATTTTATAAGTATATATCTACCTTAACCGTAAGGTCTTAGAATTCTAATAATAAGTTAGCATCTTATAGTAGAGCGTAATAGTTAGTCTCTACTTACTAGATGCTTCGCTTAATAATGCTATTCTAATAAGAACCTTTATATATTATAGTTAATTTATAATAAACTTCTTATTTTACCTATTTATTAAGCTTTACCTTAATCTTTAAAGTATTATTAGACTTAATAGCTATTAGCTTTAACTAGGTCTAGCGTTCCTTTATCACTTTCTAAGTTTCTAGCTTTTCTATAAGCTTAGATTTAGTCCTAGCGCAAATGGTTTATATCTATTAAGTGGAGTTATCTACTATTTAAGAAAACTAATTATTTCCTCTAATTAAAGTTATAAATAGTCTAGTAGTATTAATAGATATTAGCGCTAGTATTGAATCTTTCTATAGATTAAGCTTAGTTTGCATTTGATTTCGAAGTTTTATTAGCTTATAAATTCAGTATACTAAGCGATCCTTTAGTACTTAGATCTTCCGTTTTAAGGTTAAGACCTTATATAAGCCTTTTAATTTCTCTAGCCTTAGATATACGAATCTTTTATATATTAGCTAATACCTTAATAGGCTTTCGGCTTCTAATAGCTTTAGTAGCCTATTATTAATCGATACTTTATTATCGGCGGTTAGAAAGGACTAGTAATAGCAGTTTAAGGTTTTACCGTTTTCTAATTGCAAGCCTGGTTTAAGAGTCGTTTTTAATAAAACCGCAAGATCTACTTGCGGTCCTAGCTTAGGAGTTATCTCTAATGAATTTGCGAATTTCACTTGCAGTCCTAGCTTAAGAGTCATTTTTGCGAATTTCACTTGCAATCCTAGCCTAAGAGTTATTATTAGTAAATCTGCAAAATCTACTTGCAGTCTTAGCTTAAGAGTTATTTCTATTAAATTCATTTATAATCCTAGCTTAAGAGTTACCTTTAAAGATACTTTACAATCTACTTATAGTCCTAGCTTAAGAGTTATCTTTGCGAATTTTACTTATAATCTTAGCTTAAGAGTCTATCTATTCTCCTTATCCTTATTTAATTGTATTAGGGCAAAGAGTGCACTTTCCTTAAAGGAATCTACTTATAAGTCTGGCTTAAGAGTTAATTTCTATAATATCACCTTTAAGATAATATAAAGTCTATCTTTGATTTTAGCTTTAA
>JAENRP010000281.1:0-11979 GCA_024741835.1 Diplocarpon mali
TAAAAACCCTTAATATTTTTCTATAAGCTAGATTTTATATAGCTTATAGTAGTTTTAGAATCGCCTTATTTTTATATTAAGGTTTCTACTAAAGTATAGAACTATAGTCTATACACTTATAACGCAAGTTAGGTATAATTGATATATCACAAATAGGAAGAGACCTTTTATAATAGAAGCTAGTCTATTTGTATAGTATAACATTTGCTTTCCCTAGGAAGTCCTAATTGCTTTATATTCTTTGAATTATAGATTCGAGTCGAAATAAATCCTTAACTACTTATTTAACTTTTTTAAAGCTAATATAGTATTATCTAAAAGTCTAATCAATAAGGGATTTCTATAGAAAAAATGAATTAATTCTATTTTTTTAATGTTAAAGCTAATTGAATATTATTCCCTTAGATTAATTAAATCTTTTACCTCTCTTTTAAGAATTTTAATATTACTCTTAAAACTTAAAGAAGAGGCTATAAGACTTAAATCATCTATATAAGACTATGGTTTAACGTTTTAAGATTTAAATAAGTCTTAAATATAAATCAAGAATAAAATCGGTAAAATAGGACTTCCTTAGGGAATACCTATATTAATAAACTTAAATTCCTCTATTTAGTTATTAAAGGTAAGTCTAAGAGAACGGTCTTTTAAGAACAATTTAACCTATATAATAAGACTAATAGGGAGATTTAGTAAAACTAGAATTTATAATAGTCTGTTTTTCGCAATATAATCAAATACGCCCTTAATATCAAGGAATAGTACACTTATTTTCAGCTTATTCGTCTTATTCAATTCTACTTCATTTTGCAAGATTAGAGCTGCGTTAATAGCTGATTTATATAATCTACTACTAATTTGAGAATAGTATAGTAGAGTAGTAGTTTCAACTAAATAACTAAGACGCTAGGCTAGTATTCTTTTAGAAATTTTACTAAGACAATTAAGCAGTGATATAACTCTATATGCTTTTAGTTTTAAATAGTCTGGTTTTTTAAGCTTCTTAAGAATAAATCCAATAGCTTATTTCTATGCTTTAAAGTAGTAGCCCTAGTTTATTAAGGACAAATAGACTTTAAAAAACACTTCTGGAATAGCTAAATAAGCTTGAATAATTATTTCTTATATAATAAAATCTAGTCTTAGGGTTTTACCCTTTATCTTTGAAGTATACGCATTTTTAATCTCAATTTATATTAATAATAACCAACTCCACTTATTACTCTTATTTAAATAATTAACGTCAATTTCTAACGCTTATAGATTTAGACTATTAGAAATAGGTAGAGTTAGAAAGAGAGTACTTTTAAAGATATTACACTTTTTTTAAAAAGTCGATTCAAGCTCTTAAGTATTAGAGTCAGATAAACTAAGGATTAATTAAGAGCTTAATCCCTTAGTATATAATATAGCTTTAAATATCGACTAAGAGTCCTCTTTTTTTAAGAATTGGTTCTAGTGCTTTATATTTGCTATTTTAATTAAATTAAAATATGTATTTCTAGCTTGTTTTAGTTCTTATTGAAAAAGAGTATACCTTAAGGATTTGCTTTTATAATAGAATCGTTATATGATTTTATATAGATTTTTTAAATCCTTATTCTATTAGGGTTTACTATTTATAGATAACTTGGATTTAGATATTACCTTATCTGTAGCTTCTGTGAATTTTATAGTAAAAGTATTTACTAGGTCTTTTAGTTCTTAATTTGTATTAAAATCTTTAGAATATTTGAAATCTAAGAAGACGTTTTTAATTATTCTCTTAAATTTTTCCTAATTTAAATTTTTTATATTATATTGTAGAACAGTAGGGTGAGACCTAGTATTACTAGTACTAATAGTAATAGTAAATAGAACCCTGAAGTGATTAGAACCTAGATCTAGTATAGTTTGCCAGTCTATGATTTTATTTACTATTCCTTAAGTAGCAAATGTTAAATCAATAATAGAGGGAGTTATTATATTTAATTTAAAATAAGTTCCTTCCCTTAGAGTATTTAATAGATATAAAGAGTGTTTTTCTATAATATTTAATAAAATTGGAGCGTAGTGATCAGTTTCTTTAAGGGGGTCCTACTAAGGGTGATATATATTAAAGTCTTTTAAAAATATTAAATCCTTAGAAAATAATACTAGTAAATAGTCTCTTTTTAAGAATTTAATATTATTCGGCAAAATTTAAGGTGACTTGTATTATAGATGTTAATTAATTGAATATGAAAAACGTTTATAATAATACAATTAGGATCAATTGGTAAGCTAGGTGCTAGTGTAGCGTATATTTTATTTAAAATATAAAATAATGTTTTAGGCCTAAAGGAATTTTGATTCAGAAGGATTTATTTAAAACTAAAGTGTACGATAGATCTATATAATAAATCGTTCTCTTATATAATCTAAGGTTCTTAAATTGCAATTAAATCAATAGATAACTCTACGGCCATTTGTAAAACGTACTCTATAGTAGGCGAGCTTCTATTTACGTTAATTTGTAGGCATTTATTCCCAATTATTATTAATAGTAGATAGAGCGCTGAATCGATTTATAGTAGTAGTACTACTAATAGTACGTTTTTCTATAGATTTATTTTTAATTATAATAAAAACTTCATATAGCTTAGAATCAGCCGAATGTATAGTTTCTTTGCAATTAGCGCATTTAATACTAGTGTGCTTGCACTTAGTATTTACCTTATAAGTATTATAGGTATAAGCCTATCTTATATAGTTGCTTTTATATAGGAAGCATTTTAGTTCTCTTTTATAAAGAACCTTTAAATAGCTAAATTTAATATAGGTTTTATACTATTATATACTACTAGTATCTATATATTTAACGACTTTTACTAAAGCGCCACTGATATATAGTCTTTTGCTTATAGCTCGCTTAGCTTGATTTTCATTTAAGAAAGAGATAATAATTATACTACTCCTATATAAACCAGAGTTACGTTTCTCTCTTAGAGTAGCTTAATAGGATTTTCCTACTAGGGTGAAACCCTTATTAAAGGTTTTAATCTCTTTTAAGACTAGCTCTAAGTCTAGGCTACGCTTTATATTAAAATCCGCAAACGGAATACTATGAATAGCTCCTTTATACTACGGCTTTTCCTTTTTAAGGCTAATTAATTGAAGAAGCACCCCTCTAATAATAGCCTTATTTGAAATTAAAAAATTAATGCTTAACGCAAGAGTAGTAGTTAAAATAATATTTTTATATAAAGATAAGGACGCAGTAGCGATTATTAAATTATTAAAACCGTTCTTTTTAAAAGTAGTATTAATTCGATTACGTAAAGCAATTGATGAAAAAGAAGTAGTCGAAGCTGAAGGGGACTATAAAAGGGTGCATCTCTTAAAAAGGACTGGCTTACTATTTCCCTTTGGCTTATTAGGCCCTGAATTCGCGGTAGGGTTCCTAGGGTTACCTGCAGCCCTAGCCCTATTCCTATTTGCGCCACCTGTACTAGTACTACTAGTAGTAGCGCTAGTACTATAATTTGCAATAGTAGCTATAGTAGCTACTGCTACTGACTTGATTGCTTAAGCATACGTTTTTAGCATTTGCTCGATTTTCCGTATTGCTCTCTTTAAATTAGCTACTTGCGTAGCTAGAATCGTAGAAGTGTTTTTAATATAGTTATGCTTTATATACTTTTTGAAAACCTTAAGTAAATTAAGTAGTTTCGTCTGTTTTTCCCGAGAATTAGTCGCTAAGTATGCTTTAATAAGGAGGTCTCTTACTTAAAGTACAAGCTTAGTTGATTCGTTAGTATTAATACTACTAGCATTATTTTAAAAGGAGAAGTCGATTCTAAGGGTTTTATTAGCCCTTTAATCGATTAGGGACAGTGATCCCCTTTTGGCATTATTAACAATTTGGCTTGAATTAGCTAAAGGAGCCGCATTTCGCATTCGGCTAGCGTTAGTTTAAATAGGGGTAAGATTAAGGGGGTTAATACTCGAATCTCTACCTCTTGCAATAGGGTTATCCCTAGGGGTTAATTCGACTTTAGAAATCGAATCAAAGCCTTTAATATGGCTAGGTAGCTCTCCCTCCTCTATAGGGGAGTCGGAGTCATAGTGGGAGACGCCTATAGGGTCGCTTAAGGGCTTTATACCACCTACTTCGCTATTATAGTAGAAATAAGCCACTGCAGCTTATAGGGGCAAAAGGGCAAGGTGTTTAGGGTATTCTGCAAAGAATGGAAGGTAGTATAGAGACCTGGAAGTGGAGGATCTCGTAACATAGGTCATATGGTTAGATAAGGACTAAGAAAGGGGTATATATAGGACCACTATTATACTTAGAGACAGCGCGCAATGCCAACTACCTATTCTACCCTTAACTAGTGAATTGTCCTAGTTCTTGTCTTTAGAGAGCCCGCTTGTAGTGCTTCCTTCCTCTTTATCTTTAGTCTTCCCTTAGGCCTATTCTTATATTATGCCTACTTCCTCTTATATTAATAACTTACGCAAGGACGATTCCTTTGAGATTTCGTCTTTATACGACTTCTCCTCTTGATTTTCTTAGTTTGCAAATAAAAGATTAACCCTTCGAAAACCCTTCTCAAATCTATAATCATTCAGTTATTTGTAACTATCGGTTGTTATTCCTCTATTATCGACCTTGCAATCACTTAGTTATTTGGAACTATCGATTGCTACTCTTTACTATTAATAACCTTAGATTTTCCTATTTCGGCCCTTATTTTGCCTCTCCTACCTCTAATTTAAAAAGCTTAAATTATCAGCTTATTAGTACGATTATCGGGTTTCCAGCCTCTCTAATATAAAGAAGTTTAATTAGCTATTATAGCTACTTTAAATAATAGTAGTTTTAAGTATTTATATAATACTAAACGAAAGCTCTAATTGGGAGTATCTCTTTAGTTTTTTTAAAAAGCTAAAATGGATACTTCAGCTGCCTTGGCTTGATAGAACTCTAAAAACTGCCTTAGAATTGTCTCTAAAGACCCCTTTATTCTAAAGACTAATAGGAATTGTCTTAGAAGCTAAGATGAATCTTTCTTAGAAACTTTATCTTAAAAATTAGTCTTTAATTCGATAAACCTTTTCTTACTACTAGTGATTGCAATACCTTTATTTGCTACTTTGCACCTATTAAAGAAGTCTTAGTAAAGTATAAATAAACTTTCTGCAAAAGCCGAATTTTCACTCTTAGGCCAGGCTTGCGAATAAGAATATAAAAATGTAATTTTATATAACTCGAGTTCTTTACCTTCCCTTTTGATAATTGCACTTGCTTTTTTAATATCGATACTTGAAAATACTAAAAATATCAATTTTAAACCTCCTTTTGACCCTTTGCCCGAATCTTTTTAAGCCTATCCTAGTTACTCTAAAATTGACTCGGATTTTGAAAACTCTTTAAAATACCTTATGCCTTATATTCGACCTAGCTCCTCTCCTATTGAAACAAATAAAGTAATAATGGCCGCCTTTAAAGCTATTACTAATCATTTTCCCTTTTTTAATTCTTCTAGCGCTCCTTATTTTATTAGAGCTAATATTACTAATTTCCTTAAATAATATAAGGAGACTTATTATAATTTTAATATTAGATATAATAAGATAATCAATCGACTTCCTTACTACTATAATTAAATTAATAAAGATATTATCAAATCTCTACTTAAGTAGAAGCTTTGCGAATCCTAAGAACTCCTTACTAAGGCTTTTAAATCTGAATTTTAAGAATTTAATAGATAGTAGATTTATAATACTCTAGCCTTTCTAAAGGAGTTTGTTCTTATTACTCGCACTCCTAAGGAATTTAAAAACTACTATTAGACCTTTACTTAAGTATTAAATACCTTAATCGATTAGAAGATTCTTAGTAAAGTTAAAAGAGGATGCCTTTTCCTACTTAAGTTACTTACTAGCCTTTAAAATAGGATTATTAAGCATTTTAAAATTAATAAGTATAATCTTATAATATACGCTTAATTCGAAGACTTTTCGACCTTTGCTTTAAAATCAGACCTTAGCAAAAGGACTATTAAAGCAATAGAAAAGGAGAAAGAGCCTACCTCCTCCTTTACTAAAGATCTTAAAAGCCTAGTATAAGAATATTTAAAGGCTTTAGAGGTTACTAAAGAGGTAAAGAAAAATCCAGTAGTAATTCCCTTTACTTATAGTCTTAGCCTAAGAGTGAAATCTGCCTTAAAAATCAAGGAACTTAAAGCTTAGTTTTCTAAACTCTATATCTAATGTTTAAAAACCTTAATCAAAGGCCTTCTTTAGGAAACTTATCGCGCCCTTTAGTTTAGTAATCGATAGGCTTTAAAAGGTAAAAACTAGTATACGAATTCTAAATACCTAAATCCAGCTTCCTTTAAATTAAATAAGCGAGTCGCTATCTTAGAAAGGCTTAATAATTATATATAGCTATATTAAAGAAATTCTTAAATTATTAGTCGAATTTTATATAAAGCTTGGATTTTCTTTAGTAAAGACGCCTCTTAAGTTAATTAAAGTATATATACTTAGGATTACTTGAAATTGTCTTCGAATTTTCTTTAAAATTGCGATTTAATAGCTTTAATAACTTCGAGCTTTTGACTCGCAGGCTTAGCCTAAGAGTCGTATTACTAAAGGAGGAAAAGGAGTTTTTATCATTTTTATTTATTTACTACTATACCTCCCCCCTTCCCTCTCTCCCTTTATATATTTCTTTAAAATCTACTCGCAGGCCTGACCTGCGAGTTAAAAAAAAAAAAAAAAAAACCCTCTCTCCTCTCCCTATCTTTACAACTTTAAGTACTAACTCTACTTATACTTATTATTCTTATAAATAGGGATTGGTATTCTTAACTTATAAGAGTCTTATATCTTTGCTAATAGTAGTAGGGGCCGCTACTTAAGTTAATTAAGGCATATATAAAGACCTAGAAGTAAAGGATCTTATAATATAAGTTATATAGTTAGATAAGGACTAAGAAAGGGGTATATATAAGACTACTATTATACTTAAAGATAGCGCGCAATGCTAACTACCTATTCTACCCCTAATTAATGAATTATCTTAGTTCTTATCTTTAGAGAGCCTGCTTATAGTACTTCCTCCCTCTTTGTCTTTGGTCTTCCCTTAGGCCTATTCTTGTATTGTGCCTGCTCCCTCTTATAGTAGTAGGCGTCGTTTGCTAGGGGGTGAAAAATCCAGAAAAGAGGTTGCTCTGCGTATAGTTGTTATAAAAGGCTATAAAACCACCAGTTCTATAAAGTTTGTTTAAGCGCATTTTAAAAAGGTGCCCTTGTTTCATTATTACTATAATAGGGTTATTATTATTAGTAATAGGCCGTAAGATCTCTTTTTACTTCATTTTTGCAATTATATAAGCTAGTTAAGATTTTGAACCAAGTGCTTAGGAAGTCTATCGACTTATCTTTTTCGCAGATAGAGTAAGTTTTATATCCGATTAAGAGCCGATCTACTTATTAAGGCTTTCAAAAGCTGGCCCTTATCCGATCGATAGGATCTGATAATCTAAGACTTGCTTTCTAATAAAATTGACTTGCGGGCCGGGACCGTAAGTGATAATCGGATTTTCTTTATTAGCAGTACTTGCATCTCTCTTTATCGAAACGACTTAATTGTAAAGACTAAGACTAATTAATTAAGGAGGTTTAAAGTAGGCTATAAGCTAATAGGCTCCTCTACTTTTTACTATTATAGTTAAGAGGTAGAGTCTATAATATATCTAAAGGACTTATTAAGTAAGATTAAATATTATATTATAGAGAAAATAAGAAGGTATAGAGATTGCGTTATCTATAAGGCAGAAGTGATAAAGGTATATCTCTACTTCTTATCTTATAATAGAGAGGAATATACTTATAAAAGCACTATTATTAATAGTAAAGTTATCGGTTAGGAAGCGGCATCTAAAGGATTTAAGTATTACAATTGACCCTTCTTCTTCTATTTCCTCTTACTATTTATTGCTTAATAATATTAAAAAGAAAGAATTGTTCTATTTAATCGGCTCTAACGCCTTTAAGGCTTTGGGATCAGCCCTGAATTTTATAGCACTTAAAGATGCTTCTATTATTAATAAGTTGGATTTGCGTATTCTTAAAGAGATAAAGAATTAATTATTAAAGTAGATTAGAAAAAGATCGATATCTTCTACTATGTAAAGAAGTTTAAAGTATTTAATAGTTTCGTTAATATTAAATCCTTTATAATTAAGACTATAGTAAACCGAAAGAGAGTAAATATAAAGGTCGCAAAGTCTTCTCCCTTCGATTCCTACGCTAAGAAGATACTATTAAAAGCGAGTTTTCATTATAAAGGACACTTGAATATTATATCGTTCTTTAAGCTTAAGGTTAAGAATAACCGATTGAGGTACGTTATTATAATTACAAATATCCTAATTAATAGATTCCTCTTCGCGCTCTCTTTCTCGCAAGATAAAATAGTCTCGCTTAATATCTAAGAGATTAGGTTTTTAACTTTTATAATTATTAAAGAATTGAATAATATCCGTAAGGGCGAACTCGTTTAGGATAAGCTATTAAATCTATTTGATAGCTCTCTTAATTGTCTTTAAAGTAGTAGGAATAAGGTCTTCCTTTATATTATCGTTTCTAAAACAGTTATATATAAATATAAAGAAGTTAAGAACTAGCTCCTTTAAGTTATTAGGAAAGGAGTTTAAGCAAGTACGCAATCCTTTGGTTTTAAATTGCAAATTAGCTAAGGTAGCTATGAAATAATCCATCCTTTTTAAAGGTTAAGCTAAAATAGGTCGTTTAGCTAAAGGAGAGTCCTTTAAAGATTTTGAAAATTCTAAAGAGGCTGCGCTAAGCGTTTAAGCAGTTTATTTAGCAGCGGTTTCTAAAATCATTTCAATAAGAGGCAGGTTAGGTCTAATTCCAAAATTATTACTTCTAACTCCTAGTCTAAGACTATAAGTTAAATTATATAGTTTAGCACTTATTATATCTTTAGGCTAAGAAGCGAATTTCAAGGCAAGCTTAACTATAAATAACCAATTCCCTTCTTTATTATTAAAGAAATCTTATTTAAACCTTAGCATAAGAGTCTAGTTCTCTTTTAAAATAAGCAAACTATAAGTAGAAGCGCAAAGCCTTAGCATATTAATAATAGTACTATTAGGTAAGGTAATATCTGCAGCTTAATTTGATCTTTTTATAGCTCTATTAGCTATTATAAGTACTGCATTAGATAGGCCTATAAATCTACGACCGCGAATTCGATTGCCTTAGAATTTTACTACTCCTTTTTAAATAATAAAGAAATTAAGAATCTAAATAGCTTTAGCAGTAGGAGTATTTTCCTTAAGAATTTTTAATATTACTCGCCTTCTATTATTAGAATCAATATTTATCAGGAAGTGCAAACGAAATAGGAGTCCTCTCTTATTAATAGCTGAATTATCCAATCGTCGAATAGATTCTTCCCTTTTATCTTAGTCTATTCTAAAAGTATTAGCTAAGGTTATATATTAATTTGCGTTAATTAAGAATTCCTCTTTAGAGATTCCCTTTAGTCTTAATTTACTAGTTAGGAAGTTGTTAAATTAGAGAATTCTAAGGGCCATTTGGGTTAAAAGGTTGTTAATAGCATTCGCGTAAGCTAAAAGGAGTTTTTATTACTCTATATCTCTTAAAGCTGCGTAAGTCGATTTGAAGCTCTTTAATAATGCAATAGCTTTGCCGTCTTAAGAGAAGTTTATAACTAGTGTTTATTTATCCCTTATTATAATAGATAAAACCATTTATAAGTTCTTTAAAGGCATATTACTTATGAAAGATAGGGAGTATAAATAAGAGAGTTTAATAGGGTATAAGAATTAAAAGGGCATATAAGCTGCAATAGGTTTACTATATATATATTAAGGAAATTGGACTTTTTATTTATTATTCTAAGAAAGTAATAGGAATGCTATAATTAAAGGCTAATATCAAGAATGTAAAATAAGTTAGAGCAGGCAAGAATTTAAAGTGATCCTAAAAGATCTATATCTTAAATAATAAAAGAGGCGACCTGTTACAGCCGCATCACGTGCACGGTTATATCACGTGTCGAAGTCAGGTGCACGCTAAGGTAGCGAGGTGGCTGGATCACGTGCACGCTAGTAAAGCACCTGTACTTATTCTAGAGGAGCTCTACTAAAGACTCTCTCTTCTTTATCTTTTCTTTTCTATTATATAGCATACCTTTTAAGGTAATATAGTTAGCGTTATTCGATTATCGCCCCTTTATATGCTTTAGAGCAAGTTGTAATATAAGAAAAGATCAACTTAACCTTTGCTAAGACGCTTAATATCTACCCCCTTTAGAATCGTCACTTCGAACTGCCTTAAGCAACTCGATCTTTCGATCTTAACTCTTCTACTACAAACTGCCTTAAGCAACTTATATATAGCGCCTAGATCTTACTAATCTAGTTTTTAAAGAAAGCTGAACAATAACCCTTAAATACAAGATCAGCTCGTTTTTTCGACCCCTTATCTACTCTATTCTGTAAATAGAAACTCACCTTTAATTTCAACTCGAAAAAAAATATTTACTATATCCTCGCTTCGCTAGCATAGGCTGCTGCCTAGAGCAGTATAATAAATCGAGAAAACCTTCGTGGCTCAGGATTGGGACGTCGGTGCTGCCGGTGGACAGTTTGCGCTCGCCCTCTTTATATTCCTCTATGTCGATATCATCGATGCAACAGCGACACTGTACTCAATGGCGCGCTTCTCTGGAGTGGTCGACCCAGAGAGTGGAGACTTTTCTCTTCTTAACTCTCTCCTTCTCTTACAAACACTTTATACCACTTGTCTTTATCGACCTATACTTATCGATAACTCTCCTTATACTCGTCGATAACTCTCCTTATACTCTTCGAAGCTCCTTACTCCTTCCTTCGAAACCCTTAAATACAACTCGACTCTTTGAAAAACCCTCCTTATAAATAAGTCATCGACCTTCTTTTTACTCCCTATCGACCCATACTTATCGACAACTCTCCTTATACTCTTCGAAGCTCTTAGGTACGAAACTAAGAGACTTATATATATATATATATATAGAGACTTAGTCAGCCTTAATAGGTTATACTATACTGTTAGAGATTAGGTCAACTTTAATAGAGTAATAAGCTTTGGATCTCCAGACCCTACTTCCCTGGATTTACACTATATCCTTAGATAACCTTATTACAACTCCTAATTAGTAAAGAGACGTGATCTTAAAGTAAAACCTTCTTTCTTAAGATCTATAAACCTACGATACCTTAATATATACTTTACTAAAAGGCTTTAAGAACATATATAGCTCTACCTATACTAATCTTCCCCCTTTTAAATAGGTTACTATTTAGCATTAAGTCCCTTTAGACTAAATTAGATAATATAAAGAGAGTTAGTACTTATAACCTCTAATCTTATACCACTTAGGAGAAGTAAAAGGTTAACCGCACCTTTACTACCGGGCCTTACTGCCACTAGTTCTATAGGCCTTACTACTACCTTAGGTCTTAAAGATATTCCCCCTCTTAAGCCTACTTAAGAAGTTACCTCCTTTAATACAGATTCTACTCCTAGGCCTGGCCTATAAGTGGATTCTTAAAATACTCCCTTTCTGTCGATTGAAGTTAAGGAAGAAGATATACTCTCTTTAATAATATCTACCCTTACTATATTAGCCCCTCTCTTTTCAACTACTTAATAGGCCGAAATTGCAAACCTTATTAGCGCTACTATAGCTGCTGCTCTTTAAAATAATGCTACTGCCCCTTCTTCCTTAAGTGTTAGTGTGAAATATGAGGGCTGGCCGATATGGTAAAGAGAGTATAAGGTAGTATTAAGTAGTAAGTAATAGTAGTAGTTGTTGAACTTGGAGACTTAGGAGGCTTGATTCCTAACTACAGGAGCAAAGCAATCTATATATACAAAATATCTTGAGCTTCTAGAACCTTCTAGTATATT
>JAENRP010000281.1:12083-33487 GCA_024741835.1 Diplocarpon mali
TAAATATAGAACTATGACTCATAGCTAGGATATAGAGTTCATAGCTAAATTTAGTATAGCTATGATTTCTAATCCAACTTAGCTAGTATAGCTACTCCACCTTAGCTATTCCTTCTTTAGCTAGTATAGCTATGATTCTATATTCAACAGTTAGCCCTTAGAATACTCAGTCTCTTACCGCCGACTTATTGCCTCTCTTAGACTACTACCTCTTAATCATCCGACCTTTAGTCCTAGCTGTCGACTCCTATTGGATTAAGTACCTTTAAACCTATTTTAGCAACCACTAGGGCGAAATCACTTATAATACTTAAAAGATAGCTATAAAGGTATTTATTTAAAAGTACTTAAGCAACTTCACTTTAAAAGAGGATTAGATCACTACCTACTTTAAGTATATAATAAGTAAAGCTTAAAACCTAATCCTATAATATATAGATCCTATTTTTACTAATAAGTTTATATATACTACTAATATCCTTAAGGTCTTAGATTAAAGGTTCTTTAATTATAACTATATTTAGTCCGCTAAGCTTAAATATAGTAGGCTAACTATAGGTTTAATATTATATAATAAGTTCTGATTTAAGTTTATTACCCTTACTATAACTAATAAGATCGATCAGTCTTGCTAATTTAATAACATTTATAAAAAGGTCTCCTTAGCTTTAAAGAATGACCTTTAAGTAGAGAAGTATAAAATAAATAATAATTATACTACTTTAGATAAGTTCTTAGCTATTACAGACCGCAAGGCCTATAATATTAAGTAAGAAGAAGCCTATAACGCTTAATAAGTTATTCCTACTATCGCATTCTCCCCCTTAAAGGACCGCGTCCCTAGTATATTAAAAAGGGAGTTATAAAGACCTATAGCTATAGCTACCTCCCTAGCTCCCTGCACTTATTCCCCCTTGCCGGCGGCCTATTAAGAAAGGTCTATTAGCCTAAAGCTATCGTCTAGTCTCTGCTATAACTGCAAAGCCTTAAGTTACTATACGACAGATTGCCCTAAGCTAAAGAAGCAAGGCGAGTTTATAATAGCTAAAGTTAAAATGGAAAACGACCTACTATTAAGAAACTACTAAGCTATGGCAAAGACTCCTACTATAATATAGACTATAATTTATAGAAAGACTTGGATTTTGATTCCCGCCTATTAATAGGCGGCCGCTAGTTTTTAATTCCTATAGAACTAGCTTAAAATAAATCATTTATTAAAATAGTTACTTATATTAATAGTAGAGCTAATATTTTCGGTATTATTAAAACGTCTTTAGTATATTAGCTCTTTTAAAGACTTAGGGTAAAGTTTATTAAATTACTTAAACCAATTACTCCTATTAGCTATAATAGCCTTAAGGGAGAAACTATTTAATTTACTATCTTACTTACCCTTATAATCGATAGGCGATAAATAAACTTCCCTTTTTTAATTATAAGCTTAAGAGCAACTGATGTTTTGATTAATAGGAAGTTCCTAAAGTACTATAACTTTAAATAGTCCTATGGAAAAGGGAAAAAAAGTATATCTTAGCTTAAGGATATGCCTATTGTCTTCTACTTTAATCGATGCATACTAATCGATCTTTTGCAGCTAATAAAACCTCTAATAGCTTAGTAAGATATCGATTGTTGAGCAGCTATAATAGACGCTGAGGACAAAGACCTAAGAATGGCCTAAGCCTAGCTCTTAGTACTAATAAGCAAAAACTCGAATTCCACTCCTAGGCCTAGCCTATAAGTGAAAACTGCAAACTCGAATTCCACTCCTAAGCCTAGCCTATAAGTGGCCTTTTATAGACTTAAGGATAGCAGTTTCTTTAAAGACTTAAAAAGAGATTTAAACTATATAAAGAAGGCCTTACTAAAAGTACTAAATCCCTTGCTCCCTCTCTTAGTAAAAAGGAACGCTCCTTTAAAGCCGGCTTATTAGATCAGCCTGATCTTAGCCTTAGCAATCAGCGCCCTTTACTACTACTTTATAATTAGGGCAAGATAAGCTATATAAACTTAAGAACTAGCACTTAAAGAGTTTATATTTATAAGCTCTATTTATAATCTAAACTAAGAGATTAATCGCTAAAAATCAGCTAAGCAAATTGAAATTAGCTCCCTTAGCCTTAGTTTAGCGCTATAAGCTAAGTATAAGAGTAATAATAAGCTAATAAACCAGAAGCTCCTACCTTAGTATACTAAGTTTAAGAATGTCTTTAATTGCTAGGCCTTTGATTAGCTATTAAAAACTAGGCTAGAGGTAGATTATAAAATCGAACTAATAGGCGAGAATAACTTAATAATCGAACCCTTCTACCGCCTTACTGATAAATAGCTCTTAAAGGTCAAGAGCTATATTCTTAAGAACCTATATAAAGGATTTATTAAAGCTTCGAGTTCCCCTTAAGTAGCCTTAATCCTCTTTATTAGAAAAGCTAATAGCTCTTTATATCTATATATCGATTATTAAAAACTAAACGCCTTAATAAAGAAAGACCCCTACCCAATTCCACTTATTAATAAGATAATAATACGCATTTTAAAAGCTTGTATTTTTATAAAAATCGATATATAATAAGCCTTCTACTATATTCGCATATTAGCTAATACTAAAGACCTAACTACTTTTTATATATATTATAAGACTTATAAATATAAGGTTTTGCTATTCGGGCTAATAAATAGGCCTGCCACCTTTTAAAGGTTTATTAATAATATTCTCTTTAAGCACTTCGACAATTTCTACTCTACCTATTTAAATAATATTCTAATCTATTTAAAAAACTCCCTTAACTATAAAATTTATATTAAAAAGATCTTAGGAATTCTCTAATGCTATAGCCTTAAAATAGATATTAAGAAAAGCAAGTTCGGAGTTACTAAGACTAGGTTCCTAAGGTTTATTATTAGAGTTTATAAAATTGAGATAAACCCTAATAAGGTCTTAGTCATTTAAGAGTAGAAATACGCTAAGAATATATATAATATACAAAGCTTCTTAAGGTTTTATAACTTCTATTAAAGGTTTATTCAAGGCTATAGTTATATCTGCCGACCTTTAATAGCTTTTATAAGGAACATTCCTTTTAATTTTAATAACGCTTATAAGGAAGCTTAAGAAGCTCTGCGCTTAAGCCTTTAAACGACCCCGATTTTATACTACTATTACCCTTAGAAGCAGATAAGGCTTAAGACCGACGCCTCTAATAGCATAGTCGCTAGCATACTCTCCTAACTCTAGGAAGACGATAACTACCACTTAATTAAGTACTTTTTAAAGATTATAAATATAGGTTCTATATCGGTAATCGATATTCACGTGAATATAGTTAAGTACTTATTATTAAAAAGAATTTATTATAATATCTATCTATCTTTATATAACTGAGATAGTACCTTTATACTTATAAATGTCCTCCCTCCTATAGTCCCTCTTAGCTGTATATAGATATTCTTCTAAGGTCCTCCGGCTAAATAGCTGTCCGAAATACATACGAAACCCCTTATATCGCATATAGTATAGCTGTATAGGATGACCTTAGGAATAAGGGCAAGTTGCCTCTTGCATAGGAATCTGCGTACTAATACTAGCAGTACTCTCTTTTTAAAAAGACCTTTTCAACTCGTATAAGGAAGTACGTAGAATAGGTGTATAAAGGAGGCAGATTAGTAGCAAATAATCAAATAGTAATAAAGAATAAAATAGCAAAGATAAATAGCTTAATAGCAAAGGCAAGTGTAATAAGTGATAAGGATAGTATATAGGAAGTAGAATAGCAAAGATAAAGGTAAATAGTAAAAAGGGAAAGGAAAGGTATTTAAGTAATAGAAGCAATCTAAAGTCTTTATTTAAGCCTTATAATAGTACGATTATAATCCGATTGCATTTTAATAAGTTTGAGACTCTTTATTAAAGAGTCATCTAGAGTTATAATCCACTATGGCTATAAATTATAATAATCTATAGAAGGGAAAAGAGGGGCCTTTAAGAAGGCATATATATTAAGCTTCCCTTCTCCTTTGATCTTTTAACTCTAACTCCTACTTCTTATAAGTAGGTCGATTCTCCCTCTTACTTTTGAGTTGATTAACCCTATAGTAGATCTTATCTTATATTATCTTATTAATACTATTATTATTATTAGTAAGTGCTCCGATTATTGGCCGACCCCTTTTAATATATCTATTATTAACTTGGATAGTGCTTAAATGCAATTTAAAAGACCTGCTTAAAGCGTTTTAGATACTTTATATATATTATATATAAGTAATATTAAAAAAGGAGGCTAGTAAGAATAATACTAGCTATATATACGCATTTAATACTCTTACTTTTAAAAAGTATAACTACTATATTATATAATAGGCAAAGTGTATCTTAGTAAGTGCCCTTTAATATCCTCTTGCCTTAATAACCTTAGATAGATATCCGTTTTAAATACCTATTTAAGCTTAAGATAAGTATATTATCCTTTAGGATGCTTAGGTTAGCGGCGATATTAAAGCGATTTAAAAGGCGGCTTAAATCCTATCTAAAGAGACTTAAATACAAATCTTTATAGTCTTAAAGACTTAAGATACTCTTTAGCTAGCCTAGTTAAACGAAGCTTATACTCTCTACTATAGTATCGACCTTGCGAATACCTAGTAAGCTATACATACCTTTAAATCTATCTAATATTAATAATTAACTATTCGCAGGATCTATTGCATATTATCTAAGGCAGTAATACTGCCCTTAGGCGTCTTAAAACTTAAGGCGCTAAGGTGCTCGGCTCCCTTTAGCGTATAAAGGGACTATTTAGCTTAGCTAAGGGCCGCTCTTAGGCTCCTTTTAATAATATCTGCTACTAAAAAGGCAAAGGCAGATAGATACCTTCTAAGGGCTTTTTAAAAGGTAGGGATCTAGATCTTAGTAATTTAAATAAGCCGAATCTAAAGGAGATCGCGGCCGCTCTTACTTAAGTGCAAGCTTAAGAGGAGTAGGCCAACTTGGCCGCTGCTTCAGGTAGTAAGGCTTCTAAGCCTTAAGGGTTTAAGGATCTACGCCTTAGAAATCCTAGTACTTAAGATAGGTGCTTATTAAAGGTAGAATCATTAGTAGATCATTATCTTTAGCAATATAATAATCGCTGCTTTGCTATAACCTCCTTCTTAAGTACTGCTTAAGTGATAAAAAAAATGCAAGTACGCGCAAGTAAGTAAGAAAAGATAAAAAGAAGGTAGTAATAGCAAGTGTAGGAATATAGTAAGAAAAGATAAAAAAGAAGGTAGTAATAGCAAGTATAGGAATATAGCAAGAAAAGATAAAAAAGAAGGTAGTAATAGCAAGTATAGGAATATATCTCGTAGTAAAATAAAAAAATAAATAAAAAAATTGCCAATAGCTTGCAATTAAAAATATTAGATATTATTAATCTAGGACCTTTTCAAGTCTAGTTATGCCCTAATAGGCCTTTATACCTATCCTTCCTTTCTAATAGTTATCAAATTAGTATCTACCAATTGCTAAAGGGCCTGATTTAAATTGGCTTTTATTATAGCATTAGCGGGATTACTAGCGCTATTGATCCAACGTATCTTTATAAGCTCCCTATTCTTATACAATTGTCAAATAGCTATTATATCAATTATCAATCGCTTCTCCTTTATAATGCCCAATTTGATAATACACTTATATAAGGAAAGGGAATCTATACATATAATAGTAAGGAGGCAGGGTAGACTTAGCTTAGCTATCACTATATCGATCGTTATAGCTATAGAAACTAGCATATTAGTACCCGCTACTATAGTATATAGTTCAAAGGCTAGTATAGCTCTTATCACTCTCTTATACTTTATCAAACTATAGTATAGAATATTACCTTTTAAAGTAAACTGCAATTCTCCTTCCTCTTTAGTAGCTAGTATAATAATATAGCCGATCTGCAAGCTTAAATCCTTATTATTAACAAAAGATCTATCGATAAATATAAATAGTTTAGCGTTTTGCAAATTGATAGCAAAGTAGGTTAGGCCTCTTTTAAAGTTGTTTCAGATCTATTTAAGTCGCTTATTTAAATTCTTTATATCTTAAACTATCGGATCCTAGTATTAGGCTATAGCTGACAAATCAAAAGAAGCTTCTAGCTAGCAGATCATAGCTAAATAAGCTCCTCTTGCTCTCTACTCTAGGTATTATTACTTATAGCCCTCTTAAGAAGTATCAACTAGTTCCAGCCTTTAGCCCTGGCCCTTTTATCGCATATATACTATATCCCCTTCCTAAGAAATAATACACCTATTAAAAGCTAGTGATTCAGTGCTTAATAGGTACTATATTAGCTTTATAAGGAATCCTACCCTTTTAATCTCGTCCTCCTCCTTTTTCAAGAAGTCTGCTTCTCTAAGTATTAAAGTATCATCTATTTATATTCCTACTATGCTAAAAAAGGGAGAAGTGCTTAAGGTTAATAATAGACAAAGGTTATAAGTTGAATTAGCCATACCGAGATTGCTGCAATAGTACTTATAGTAGGTGCTAAACTAGTGATTTCCTAATTCGGGAATGCCATAGAGCGGTAGTACCACTTTAAAGACTGTACCTATAAGGAATAGCTTAATAATATCTTATAGGAGAAATACAAATATATCTTATAATAGCTTTAAAGCTACTTAGGTATACGCTTATATAATATCCTATAAGCTAAGAATGCCCTTCTTACCCTATTCTTTAAAGTATTTTTAAATTAATACTAAAAGTAATACTAAAAGGCGTTAGCTTGCTTATTAGATAGTTAGGGATTAAGTGATTATGCCTTCCTCCTTCTTACTAGTATTATTCTAAGCCTATACAATTAGGCGTGATTTCTCAAATAGGTAATCTATCTCCTTCCCCTTTATCTTATCAACTATTTTCGATTTGAAGATCCTCTTGCCTTTTATAATAGGGTCATTTTTATTCATCAGCATAAATACCCCTCTATTCATCAGCCCTTAATACTCCTTTAAGCGAGATTGCTAAAAAGGGCGCCTAAGAGTAGTAATCTTGCCTTCTGCCTATAGCTTCCGCAACAGTTCCTAGTCCTTATTCTCCTTCTCTATTAAGAATACCTCTAATTTAGCTATATATAGCTTATCATCTGCTCTAAAGGATATCTATATCTTAGCATTATAATTATTATCGATTATAAGAAGGCCGGAAATAGGCTTAATAAAGGGAACCTCTACTCTTAGCGATTGCTTACAACTATTAAGTTGCGGCTTAACTAAGCGAAAGGGCTCTACTTCTTTATTAACGTCAGTTGCGTTCTACTCCCTTTTAATAGTCGTTCGATCCTTAGGTTCAATTCCTTTAGTTTCCTTTAGGCAGTTTTCTTTATTATCGATTTTAAATAGACGTACGCTTATTGATCTAAAGTGCCTTATTCTACTGCTAATATCGACTATATAGGTTTCGTTCTCTAAGCCTAAGAACTCGAATAGGCCTATCTATCCTCCCTTCTTCTAATATACTAATACTAGGTCTTTTAGCTTTAAATTATAAATATAAGTAGTTCTAAGGCCATTCCTTATACTTAAAGCGTCGTTGACCTTGCAAGTAGTATAGATCTTCCTAACTTCCTTTATAGCCTTCTTAATTATTGCTGCCCTTTATTCTACCAACGGATTTGGTAGATCTAGTTCAATTAGCCTTAGATATGCCTTGAAAATGAATAGGGTAAGAATCATCCTATTAGGCCCTGCTATATTATTGACTGCTTTAACGGCCATTTATAACCTCTTATTATCGCTCAATCGGGGGTATTTAGCCGTTATTATCTTAAAGGCATATCTTAAAGGGCGATAATACCATTCGACCTTACCGATAGAGTGGTACGCTTTTATAAGAACTAACTTAAGGGTTATTCCTATAGATCTTAAAGAGCTTCTAAACTCTGCCGAGTTAAAGTTAGTACTATAATTGTATACTATAAAATCAAGAGGTTTAATATACGTATCTAGCTAAGCCAATTTAAGGGCTCGAAATACTGCATCGGCCGAATATGCTCCTATTCCCTTCCGTAAGAACCTTACAGCTTTAAATCCCGTCGCTTTATCAACTATATAAAGGGCGTTCCTTCTACCGAACTAAGCAATATCAATATATATAGTATAATTGAAGTCGATATCGTCTTATAGCTTGAATCGGAATCTATAAGGAGCGTTAGCATAGAGTTGATAATATCGGCATATTTCCCTTACTCTTGCTATAATGCTAGAGTCGACGTTATAACCGGCCTAATTTAAAAGGTATTTAAGGCATTTTACTAATAAATGTCCGAATCTTTTATATAGCCTTTAGATCTCTATTTCTATTAAGTAGTATATATTGATCGTACCCTTTAAAGTTATTAGAAGTTGCTCTATTATATTAAGTAAAAGCTATAGGTGCCTATATTTTCTAATAATTAAGTGTTTCTCCTTACCAATTATAAGTAAATTGCGCAGATTATCGTATTTAGCTCCTATTTTATTAAGTTATTATAAGCAGACTAAAAACAGTATATCTGCCTTTATAATTAAGAACTCTATAGGGCCTACTAGTATTCGAACAATTGTCTTACCAATTGCATTTCGCAAGCTTGCCCTAAAGGTAATTTTATGCTTTTTAGCGCTAAGTAGAGCTAGAACTGCGTCTGATATATTTTACAAGGCTTTGAATTAATTAATTCCTTTTACATTTTTATTTAAGGCGCCTATATCAATTAAGAATCCTTAAAAGAACTGATCCGTCTACTAGGTTATAAATACCTTAGGGTCCGTTTATATAGGTTTATTAACCCTTATTATTAAGAGGTATTTAGCCTTCTACTTTTCAAGCTAGTTAAGCATAATTCTTAAGTTATATTCCCTTTTAAAAGCTAGGAATACTATAGTAAAGTTGATATCACTATCCTTAGGGTTACTAATTGCTTAATCCTCCTCTTTTAAAGAGGTTTCCTATTTATCCTTATCAGTCCTATTGCCTTTTAAATATGCTCTATTGTCTTCTCGAGCTAAGTATGCCTTATATATTTTATCTATTGGCTTATACCCTTCGGCTTATTGGCTTGCTATATAGTAAGACTTTTAAGCGGCTCTTTCTTCTTCTAAGTGCTTGCTATTATAGCAGTCCTTTTTCTAGCATATAATACACCTTATATAGCCTGGTTTTAGTTAAAAGGTTATTCCTCTCTTATTACCTTAGGCAAACTTTATCTTTCTATTTAAAAAGTGTGCTATAGATTGCCTTTGCTCCTTAGCTAAATAATATTAAGGTCTATTAGTAGCTGAACTAAAGTACTAGGGTCTAAATGGTCCATCTTAGGCAACTATTCTTATATAAGCCTATAAGCTATCTAATAGAGCTAGGAACGTCGCTAGTAACTTAAAAAGTGCTATTTAAAATAGCCGATTCCCGGAAACACCTTATATAAGTCTATCTCTAATCGATCGATCGTTCCTTATACTAGCATATAGGCCTAATTGCAAGTTTTGCAGCTCCTTAGTATAGTTCTCAAGTTAGGTTAGGATCGGTTTCCCCCTTTAGTAGTCCTCTTATTAGAATAGGTCAAATATCAGCCGAAACTACCTCCTTAGGAATCTGCTACTTCTCTCTTCGGTCTTATAATTGGCCCGAATAGCCTTTATTAGCTTAGTAAACTTAAAGTTCTTATTTTATAAGTACTAATAGTAGTATATCGAGGCCGAGTCTTATAATATAAATGGAAAGGCTTTATATTATATACTCTAGTCTACTAAAGCTCTTTAGTATAAATCGGCAAATATATAAAGCTTCTTATTAAGGTGATCTCTCCCGCTTAAGTACTAAGTCTCCTTAATATATATCTTATTTAAATTTATAAGGGTTTTAGCCTAATTTAAAGTCAAAGGTTCTATAATATACTAAGATAGTTGAGCGTTACTCTAGTTTAGGTTTAGAAGCGCTTTTAAACCCCTTCCTATAGCAAAGGGTAGCAATAATCCGTTTCTCGGTTAAATCAGTAGCATTAGTATCAGATTCGGGATCTCTAGGTATTGCAAAACTAAGGTTTGTCCTAACTAGGGTTAATAAGGTATTCTTTTAAAGTTATATCATTTGGTTATTTATCTTAGAGTATCTACTTTATATAGGTTATCTTATAAAGTATTATTATTATATCTAAGGTATCCTTATTAAAGCGAGTCTTAGCGTAGTATCTCCTATTTAGTTATAATAACCCTTTAAGCAGGTGGCTCGCTTATTCGCATAGACTTGGCAAATTCTAAAATAGACCTTATTCTATATCTTAGAGATTGTATTAAAACTGAGTTTAGTACTTCTTAGGTCTATAACTCTAGCTAATCTTCTAGCCACTTATTTCCTTCTTAGTGTATTATATCGAAAAGTACCTAGCTAATCGAAACGCCTTTCCTATGCTAAATGTATACTTTATAGTACTAAAGGTCGTCCTTTAGGCGTTATCGAACGTCCTTATCTAGCGATTTAAAGTCGCTAACTGTCCAATCTTAGAACTCCTTTTAAAAGTCCTTAGTAAGGTATAATCCTCTCCTTTTACCATCTTATAATATCTTCTAGAAGTTCTTTATATATAGGTCTTTTAGTCTAAAGGCCTCTTCGCTAGGTTAATCCTCTTAAGGTCTTATATCCCTTTTAAGGTCCTTTAACGTTTGAGGTTACCTTAGATTAAGCAATATTAATAGTCTCCCCTTAGTCATTTCCTAATATTGTCCAGATATTGCTCTACGCCTTAATAGGGTCCGAAAGAAGTCTAATATAATTATATTTTATATATTATTACGCTATTATCTAATTATAATTAGGATACCGATTGCACTCCGGTTTTACCCTAATTATAATATATAATAGAACGCAAATAGAAGAGGATAGTATCTACCTTTAAAGTAACAACTCTAGCTAGATTTGCGTACCTTTTGCCTTTTCCTCTCTAATAGTAACTGATATTACTTTATACATTTAGGTTAGTATTTAAGGTAAGCCGGAAATACAATTAAGTACTCCTTAAATTAAGAAAGAATTCTTTAGTTTAATAACCTTACTATCTATAGTAAAGGTACTACTACTAATTAGTATAAGTTCTATACTAGTAATCGATATTTATATAAATATAGTTAAGTACTTATTATTAAAAAGAATCTATTATAATATCTGTCTATCTCTATATAACTAAGATAGTACCTTTATACCTATGAATATCCTCCCTCCTATAGTCCCTCCTAGCCGCATATGGATATCCTTCCAAGGTCCTCCGGCTAAACAGCCGTCCGAAATACATACGAAACCCCTTATATCGCATATGGTATAGCTATATAAGATGACCCTAGGAACAAGGGCAGGTTGCCTCTTGCATAGGAATCTACGTACCAACAATAAATAACGCTAAGCTAAATTACCCTATTTATAATAAGGAGCTCCTAGCGATTTTTAGATCGTTTTACTAGTATAAGGCAGAGCTACTTAAGGCTTAGAAAATAGTATATATATATATAGATCATAAAGCCCTTAAGTACTTTATAATAACTAAGGACTTAATAGCCTAGTAGGCTTGCTAGGCGGAGTTCTTTACTAATTTCAACTTCCTTATCATATACCAAATAGGTATAACGAATACGCTAGCTGATATACTCTCCTATTAAGACTAAGAGCTAACCCCTCTTAAGGCTAGGAAACGAGCTTTACGCTACTAGTAGCTCTTGCCCGATGATAAGCTCTTTATAGAAGTACTTACTACTAGAAACGATTCTACTCCTAGGCCCGGCCTACAAGTAACTTTAGCGCAGATCAATTCCACTCGCAGGCCCGGCCTACGAGTAACAATTATACTAATCGCGCTAATAGAAGCACCTACCGACCTAATATCTAAGGTCGAGTATAATATAGTAAGCTACTATATTATTAATAAGGTCATTTAAGCTAATAAGACCTCCCTTAAGCTATAGAAGTTCCGAAACAAGGCGCAAAGCCATAGCCTCGACTATAAACTCAGCTAAGGCAAACTCTTCTTCTAAGGTAGACTTATTATACTATCCTAACCTCTTGAACTGCAAATAGCCTTGATTCGTTATATATATAAGTAACCTTGCGTCGCATACGCTAGAATTGGGAAAATAAGACTTCTAATAGGAAGAAAATACTATTAAAAAAGCCTTAGCAGCGATATCGGCACTTATATCTAAAACTGTTATTATTTGAGAATAAAAGCTCGTTATAATAAAACCCTAGGTTTCCTATAACCCTTGCCAATTCCCGAATAAGCTTATTAACACTTAATAATGGATTTTACAAAGCTTCCGCTTAACGAACTCGGTTATAATTCTACCCTTATAATTATCGATAGGTTATTAAAGAAGGCAGTTTCGGTTCTATACTATAATTCGATTAATATAAAAGGCCTTGCAGAGTTGTTTTTAATTTATTAGATACGCTATTTTAGCATGCCCGACTCAATTCTATTAAATAAAGGCGCCTAATTTGTCTCTTCCTTTTGAAAAGAGCTCTATTAAATACTAGGTACAAAGGTTAAGCTAACTATAGCCTATAACCCTAATGTCGATAGCTAAACTAAGATTATAAACCAGTACTTAAAATAATGCCTTAGACTGTTCTACTTATACTACTAAGACAATTGGAGTCGTCTCTTGCCTTTAATAGATATTGCCCAATTGACCTTATCTTATAAATTGCTAAGGCAAATTTCCCCTTTCTAAGTGCTAAACAGCTATAAAGCTCGCTCCTCTTAAAATTTAATTAACCTAGAGCCTTTATAGATAGTAATTAAGAGAGTAAATCGTAAAATGGCGCTTTATATAGCTACTAGAGCTTAAAAAGTAGTCCAATTCGCTTAATTATCTCTTTAAGTATAATAGGCTAAAATGAAACGGCTTGCAGACCTCTACTACTAGCCAGTTGATTAAACTATAGGAGATGATATACTAATTAGTACTAAAAACTGGAAGCTCGATCGGCCGAGCTAGAAGCTCTCTAATAAGTGGTATAGCTTAGTAAAAGTACTAGAAAAGCTAAGAGAAAGCTAGAAGCTATAATTGCCTAATTTGCTCTATTCGATCTACCCTATTTTCCACTCCTACTTACTATATAAATACATTCCTAACCTCCTGCTAGGACAAGTTCAAAAACCTCCTACTGCAATTAAAATACTATTAGAATAAAAGGAGTAGGAGATAGAAGAGATAATTAGATCTTATATTCGAGCTAGGAAGCTCGAATATCAGATTAAGTGGAAAGGAGCTAATAAAGACCTCGAATAGTACCTATGCTCTAATGCTATAATAGCACCGTATGCTATTCGAGATTTCTATCTAAAGAACCTTTAAGCTAAGGGGCCACTAAGGGCGCTATTAAGCTAGCTTAGGTCATATAATAATAGAGTTGACGATTATAAGGACCTAAAGGATAATACGCCTATAGATACAACTGCGCAGGCGCAGTTTTTCAAAGGGGGGAGGTAGTATTACAGCCGCATCACGTGCACGGTTATATCACGTATCGAAGTCAGGTGCACGCTAAGGTAGCGAGGTGGCTGGATCACGTGCACGCTAGTAAAGCACCTGTACTTATTCTAAAGGAGCTCTACTAAAGACTCTCTCTTCTTCATCTTTTCTTCTCTATTACATAGCGTACCTCTTAAGGTAATACAGTCAGCGTTACTCGATTATCGCCCCTCTGTACGCTCCAGAGCAAGTCGTAACATAACCTCGCCGAAAATGTAAAAATAAGGATTGCAAGAAGGCAAGACAATTGATAAGCTAGGAAATCGCTTAGTATTCCTACTTATGTTCTTTAGATATTTTAAGAATAATAACTTAAGGTTATGATTAATTAGGTATTTTAATATTCTTTACTCGCAGGACTGGCTTACAGGTTAAATTGGGCAAATCTCCGTCTTTATCTAAGGGTTTAAAATTACTTATATTACTATTAGTTCCTATAGAAGATTCGGAGGTTATATCGGTTTCCGATTCGTCTTCTAAGGGAAATAAGGTCTAGTTATATCGATAAAATCGCTTTAATCAGTTGGCTGCAAAGGTTCTTTTAATATCGACTCTATTAAGTTCTTAAAGAGAATAGTATCCCTTTTCTTCCTACTCAGCCTTAACCTTAAATAGACTAAGCTATCAATAGTTAAGTTTAGTATCTACTGATATATTAATACTTCTTATAATATTATAGACTAGGATAAGATTATCTTTTCGAATAGGGTGCGTTTTAAGTACTTTAAAAGCAGCCTATGCTTCTTTAGCTTTTTCCTTATATTATTTCTTTCGTAGAATGATTTCCTCTATATCTATATCTTAAAGCTTAAGTTATTAGCATCTTATTATAAGCAAATTAAAACAGTTTTAAATTTGACTATAGTTGAACAATCTCTAAATAGACTATTGGAATTCAAAAGGGAGCTATGCCTCTTTGCTATAGATAAGGAAAAATAGTATAACTCTAATCGGTTTATAAATTATCATTCGATAAGTAAAGAGTATTTTATAAAAGTGTTTTATTTAATTCTTAAATCCTCTATAGGTAACTTTAGATAGCCTATTAAAAATGTTGCAATATCCTTGCTCTACTACTCTATTAGCTTTTGAGTTATACGCTAAGATTTGAATCCGCTTAATATTATATTTTTGCGAAAAAGCTTTAACTACTCCTTTATTTTCAAGGCCTCTATTAATAGTTAATCTGCTAAAAAGTCTATAGTAGCAGACTATATCTTCCTAAAGGAACTTCGTAATAGATTCAAAGTTAGCAGATCTTAAAGGTCGTCCTTTAAGCTATCTTAATAGGTCTTCTTTTATTAAAATAAAATATATTATCCTATTCTTAGTAATTAGTACTTATATAATATTAAGGCTAACTTTATAGAAAAGGCCAAATAGCCAGGTTAGAAATAAGAGATTCTCTTTATAATTAGGTTTTCGTTTCTAATAAGGAACGCAGCTTTTTACAAAAGCTTTACAGTCTTTAAAAGAACCTTTCCAAAAGAATTTTCTTAAAAGCCGATAGTAAGTAGACTTAGCTCTTTAGTAGCCTATCTTCTTATAAATATCTTAAATAGCCTTAGCTTACAGTTTGTCGTTATTTAAATAGAGTCGTATAGGAAATGAGTTATCGCTCCTTTTAAATAACCGCCTTCCTTGCATTAGATAACTTAGAGCTTTAGCTTTAAACTTCTGAAAATCCTTAAGAGAAACTGTCTTTAGTTATTTAAGTATAATTAAAATTTTATAATTTCTTTAAAGTCACTTAAGTAGTTAGGTAATAAAATTCTCTTATTTGACTCGCGGGCTAGGCTTGCGAGTCGAATCCCTTTGAGGCGATATATTAATAGATAATTAACTTCGTTCTCTACTTACTTATTAATATCTATTTCATCTTCTTTAATCAAATCAAAAGGGTAAGGATAAGTTCTTTTTAAAAGGCCGTTAGTAATAGTATTTTTCATTCTTAGAATATATTTAACTTTAAAGTCTATTAGTCTTATTTAAGCAATCCATTTTATTAGCAAGGCTCTTAGTAGGTCGCTTATAGCTCTATTTAATTGTTTTACTAGCACTTTAGCATTAGTTTTAAAGATGAAGTAAGTGCTATAGAGGTCGCTTCTTATCTTTTTCATCGCCTTTAAAACGCCTTTACATTCCTATTTAATAATATTATACTTTATTTCTACTAGATTCTAAAGACTACTTTCAAAGCGAGCTAAATGTCTTTTCTATTAGCTATTAGCTTATTAAAGAATAGCACCCTATCTGATTAAGCTTATATTAACTATTAGTATAATTGGCCTAGCGTTAGCTCTATAGTCTATTTTAATCAAATATAGCACTTTAAGCAACGCTTGCTTTAATTGTTTCATAGCCTCTATTTAAGGTTCCTCCTACTAAAACTCAGCCCCTTTCTGAAATAAGGTATAAATAGGTACTGCCTTTTTAATAAAATCCTTAATTTAAATGCGATAGTATACTATAATACTAATAAACGCGCGAGCTTCTGCCATATTATTATACCTCTTCTATTTATCGATTTTAAGTACTTTAGCCCTTTAAGGACTTCGGCTATTAGAATCAGTAATAAAACTAACAATTTCCATTAATAGAAGATAGTATTATAACTTCAGACTAACTATTGCTCTTGCCCTTTCGAATCGTTTAAGTACCTAGTCTAAGTTTTAAATATATTCTATTATAAATCGTTATATACTAAGGAGAACTTCTTTATAATTATAGAATGATCTTAATCCTTTTACTCCTATATTATCTATATAAGGGAGCATAATATTAGGTATATAATCTATTAATATCTTATAGATTACTTAAACAAATTGAGCGATCGAATTTATAGCCCCTTAAGGTAATCTTATTATCTAAAGTAGCCTAAAAGGGGTTTGAATTGCTATTATATCTCTCGATTTAACATTAAGAATGAATTAGTTGTATTTAAAAAAGAAGTTAATAAGAGAGCTATAGGTTAATCTTATAAATTTATTTAAGAACTTATCTATATTCGGAGGAACGTTAGCGTCCTTAACAGTTACTCAGTTCATCTCTACTACTATTATTATTAATCTATAAGTTCCCTTCTCCTTCTTAGCAACTAGGAACCATTTATTTCTATAAAGGCTATTATAGAATTTGAAAATGCCTTGCTTTAGCCTATCCTTTAATATTTCGATTACCTTTTCTTAAAGAGCTTTAGGAACTCTAAATGTTTTCTCTTACTAGGCTTTATAAGGTATTATCTTAATCTTAATATAAGGCGTAACCTCTTTTCGAATTTGACTAAGTTCTGTCTAGTCAAAAGCTAAGGCGTCCTTTTGATTTATTAAGGTTTTATAAAGTAGTTCGCGTTCTTACTCTATTAGGTCATCTCTAATTTTTAATATATTAAAATGCTCTTTTATTAGCTAATATCCGATAGGTTTATTAGAAAATCTGCCTATAATAAACTTATCGAATTTGCTACCTAGCTTTAAAGGTTAAAGCTTCTTATCTTATTCAAACTAATCATTTAGTCCTCTAGGCTTTAAGCTATTAGAGATTCCCTAATCTACCAGTTATACTTTATCTACCTTACTTTTATATATAGTTCGAATATTAGCTAGTACTATACTTTTCTACTTCTTTCCTTTTTTATCAAATCCTATAAAATGGTCCGAATTTTCTTTTTTAAAAATAAATAAAAGATTTTTTAAGTTATTAATTTAAAGTGTATAAATAGAAATATTATTAATAATTTTATTATTTTTCACTTGCGGGTCTGGCTTATAAGTGGTTTTTAGGTTTTTTAAAATAATTAGTAAATTATCGAAATTTATAAAACAAACTCTCTTCTTTACCTTATTTTTCTTTTTTCTTAATTATTAAGCTGATAAAATACTAATTGTACTATTCTTTAAAATTCCAGATTTAACTCTTAAGCTAAGACCGCAAGTCAAATCGCTATTATTTAAAATCGGCAAACTCACCTTCCTTTTACTATAACTCTTTACTAAGTGCCTTCCTTTATTAGTATTAAGCCTAGCCCTTATATTAGCTAATCGTTTTCCGAAACCTCATTTTAAAATTCGACTATATCTCCTATAATAACCATTTATCCTTTTAAAGATCGATTTATATTTTAAAAACTAGCTTTTATAAGACTATCTTTAGAATAGTTAAATATTAGCTAAGATTTTAAAATAAAGGGCATTTTTAAAAGAATATCATTTAAAGAATTCTCTATTATTAGAAAGTCGGTATAATTAACAATCCCTCTAACTCTAACCTTTATATTTTTTACCTATTTATTAAAATTGTATTTCGATCTAAAGACAGTCGAATAAATAAGGAGTCAATCGCTAATAATTGTCAATCGAGTTATTTCTGCCACTTTTCTAATTATTATATTAACTTCTGAACTATAATCGATTAAAGCCTTTGCTTTAACCGATTCTTCTATTAAATAAATAATAATAAGGCTTTTTATCGCAATTGCTAAATAATTTCGATTAATATTCTAAGATATTAAAGCTATTGCTATAATATTATAGTACCTCTAGGTTCCTTTATCTTTTGCAATCTAAAGACATTTGATTAAGGCTAGATGCTTCTTAAAGCTCTTTTATATTACAATTTCCATTTCCTTATTATTATTCAAATCTTTAAAAGCAACTAGGATATGTTTTCCTAATAATTTATTAAACTGTCTAATTAAACTAAATAGGTCTTTAAACGTAAGGTTTATTTACTAAGCTATAATATTCTCTATAGCTTTCTCTATTATAGTAGAACTAGCGTATTTGTCGACGAATTTTTCCTATTTTAACATTTATCTCTTTTACTTAAGGTCAGGGGTCTATGCAATTACTTTAACTTCTTGATCTTTAAGCTTAAAGCCATCTTTATCTATTATATCTTTAATTAATTCGTCTACTATATCGGCTTTATCCTTATCTATTGTAGTTCTAGATTATTAGGTATCTTTTAGCGTTTGGACTTTATATTGAGATTCCTAAGTTGTATATATTAATTTCTAGACTTTAGCTGGTTTTATTAGTATTAAAGGAGTGGTAGATCTAAAAGGACGCTAAGTATTCTAAGGGTTTTAGATATAGAAGTAGTATTGATATCAGCAGATATATTGTTATTAACCTACCTTAAAATAGAGATACCTTTGACTTTAATAGCAGTCTAGTTCGAAGTTTAGTTAATAAGCACTCCCTTAGGTAGATTGCTAGCTAGACCTATATATATATAAGTTAGGACCTTAGAGTTTATTTCGATAATGCGCTTTCGTTTAGCCAAATCCTTATCCTACTTTATACTATATATCATTATTCGAATAGTCTATAGCTATAAACGATTTTGATATTTTTTTTAATAAGGATAGTATAGAGACCTGGAAGTGGAGGATCTCGTGACATAGGTCACATGGTCAGATAAGGACTAAGAAAGGGGTATATATAAGACTACTATTGTACTTAGAGACAGCGCGCAATGCCAACTACCTATTCTACCCTTAATTAGTGAATTGTCCTAGTTCTTCCTTAGAGAGCCCGCTTGTGGTGCTTCCTCCCTCTTTGTCTTTGGTCTTTACATAGGCCTATTCTTATATTATTCCTACTCCCTCTTATATTGGTAACCTACGCAGGGACGATTCCTTTAAGATTTCGTCTTTATACGACTTCTCCTTTTAATTCTTTTAATTCGCAGTTAAGAGATCAACCCTTTGAAAACCTCTTAAGATAATAATCATTCAGTTATTTATAACTGTCAGTTGTTATTCCTCTATTATCAACCTTGCAATCACTTAGTTATTTAAAGCTGTCGATTGCTACTCTCTACTATTAACAACCTTAGATTTTCCTATTTCGGCCCCTATTTCGCCTCCCTTACCTTTGATCCGATAAGCTTGAATTGTCAGCTTATCGGTACAATTATCGGATTTCCAGCCTTTCCGATACGAAGAAGTTTAATTAGCTATAATAGCTACCTTAAATAATAGCAGTTTCGAGTATTCATATAATATTAAATAAAAGCTTTAATCGGGAGTATCTCTTTAGTTTTTTCAAAAAGCTAAATCGGATACTTCAACTGCCTTTATTCAATAGAACTCTATTCTTTACTTTAGAAACAACCCCTAGGATATACAGATTTTAAAAACCAATAGGAATTATCCTAAAAGCTAAGATGAATCTTTCTTAGAAACTTTATCTTAAAAATTAGTCTTTGACTTAATAAACCTTTTCTTACTACTAGTGATTGCAATACTCTTATTTATTGCTTTGCACCTATTAAAGAAGTCTTAGCGAAGTATAAATAAACTTACTATAGAAGCCGGATTTTCACTCTTAAGCCAGGCCTGCGAGTAGGAATATAAAAATACAATTTTGCATAACTTAAGTTCTTTATCTTCCCCTTCGATAACTGCACCTGCTTTTTCAATGTTAACACTTAAAAATATCAATTTTAAACCTCCTATTAACCCTTTACCCGAATCTTTTTAAGCTCGCCTTAGTCACTTTAAGATTGACTTGGATTCTGAAAATTCTTTTAAATACCTTAGGCCTTATATTCGACCTAGCTCCTCCCCTCTTATTAAAACGAATAAAGCGATAATAGCCGCCTTTAAAGCTATTACTAATCATTTTCCCCTTCCTAGTTCCCCTAGTACTTCTTATTTCATTAGAGCTAATATTACTAATTTCCTTAAATAATATAAGGAGACTTATTATAATTTCGGCATTAGATATAATAAGATGATTAATCGACTTCCCTACTACTATAACTAAATTAGCAAAGATATTATCAAATCTCTACTTAAGTAGAAGCTTCGCAAGTCCTAGGAACTACTTATTAAGGCTCTTAAGTCTGAATTCTAGGAATTTGATAAATAGTAGATTCGCAATACTTTAGCCTTTTTAAAGGAGTTTATTCTTATTACTTGCACTTTTAAAGAACTTAAAAACTACTATTAGACCTTTACTTAAGTGTCGAATACTTTAATTGATTAGAAGATTTTTAATAAAGTTAAAAGAGGACGCCTTTTCTTACTTAGATTGCCTATTAGCCTTTAAAATAAGATTATTAAATATTTTAAAGTTAATAAGCAGGATCTTATAATATACGCTTAATTTAAAGACTTCTTAACCTTTGCCTTAAAATCAGACCTTAATAAAAGGACTATTAAGATAATAAAGAAGGAAAAAGAGCCTACTTCCTCTTTTACTAAAGATCTTAAAAGCTTAATATAAGAACATTCGAAGGCTCTAAAGGTTATTAAAGAGGCAAAGAGAAATCCAGTAGTAATTCCCTTTACTTGCGGTCCTAGCTTAAGAGTAAAGTTTGCCTTAAAAATCAAGGAACTTAAAGCCTAGTTTTCTAAACTTTGCATTTAATATTTGGAAACCTTAATCGAAGGCCTTTTTTAAGAAACTCATCGCGCCTCTTAGTTTAGTAATTAATAGGCTTTAAAAGGTAAAAACTAATACGCAAACCTTAAATACTTAAATCCAGCTTCCCTTAAGTTGAATAAGCGAGTTACCACCTTAGAAAGGCTTAATAATTGTATATAGCTATATTAAAGAAATTCTTAGATTATTAGTCGAATTTTATACAAAGCCTGGATTTTCTTTAGCAAAGACGCCTCTTAAGTTAGTTAGGGCATATATACTTAGGATTACTTAAAATTGTCTTCGAATTTTCTTTAAAATTGCGATTTAATAGCTTTAATAACTTTGAGCTTTTGACTCGCGGTCCTAGCCTAGGAGTCGCATTACTAAAGGAGGAAAAGGAGTTTTATCATTTTTATTCGTTTACTACCGCCCCTCTCCCCTTTCCCCTTTTCCTCTATATTTATTTCTTTAAAATCCACTCGCAGGCCTGACCTA
>JAENRP010000281.1:33504-58548 GCA_024741835.1 Diplocarpon mali
AAAAAAAAAAAAAAAAAAAAAACCCTCTCTCCTCTCCTTACCTTTACGACTTTAGGTACTAACTCTACTTACACTTATTATTCTTATAAATAGGGATGGTATTCTTAACTTATAAGAGTCTTATATCTTCGCTAATAGTAGTAGAGGCCGCGTCTTAAATTGATTAAGGCATATATAGAGACTTAGAAGTAGAGGATCTTATGATATAGGTCATATAGTTAGATAAGGACTAAGAAAGGGATATATATAGGACTACTATTATACTTAAAGATAGCGCGCAATGCCAACTACCTATTCTACCCTTAACTAGTGAATTGTCCTAGTTCTTCCTTAGAGAGCCCGCTTATGGTGCTTCCTCCCTCTTTGTCTTTGGTCTTCACGTAGGCCTATTCTTATATTGTTCCTGCTCCCTCTTATAATAGCCTTTAGCCTAGGATCTCTAATGCAAAGCATCCTATACTTATTAATATGCATAACCCTAGTATTAATAAAACGATAGAAAAGAGGACATTCGTTATAATACTTATATAAAGGGCAGTTAGGTTCCTTATTATTGCAAAAGTTGCAAGTTAGTCTTTTTCTATTACTATTCCCTTAGTACCTTATAGTATTAATATTAGCAAAGTGCTAGTTAGGATCAATTTCTCCTTCTTTAGTCAACTATTAAGTTCTTATATTAGCTGGTTATTCCGAATGATAAGAAGTAAGAGTCTGGTAATAGGAACTACTAAGTTGGCTTATAATAGCCGAGTTTTGCCTATTACCAAATTAGGGAATATGCTATTTTTCCTATAAGAGATTATTAATCCTAGTTTCTAAGCTTTAGATTCGGAGTTTTACAAATTGGGTCTTTAGCTCCTTAATTCTAGGGTTAGATCTTACTCTTAAGTCGGGCCTGCAAGTAAAAGGTATGATTACTAGGTTCTTCTTTACCTCTTCTATAACTTCTAAAGCCTTCGAGTGTTCTTGGACCAGGCTCTTAAGGTCTTTAGTATAAGAGGGAGTAAGGGCTTTTTCCTACTTTATAATATTAATAGTTCTTTTACTAAGATCTGATTTTAAAGCAAAGGCCGAGAATTCCTTAAATAAGGCGAAGGTTATAAGGTCTTGCTTATTAATCCTAAAATGCTTAATAATCTTATTTCAAAGGCCAGTAGGTAATTTAAGTAAGAAAAGGCGACCTCTTTCGACTTTACTAAGTATTTTCTAACTAATTAAGGTATTTAATACGCGAGTAAAGGTCCGATAGTAGTTCTTAATTTCCTTAAGAGTATAAGTAATTAGAACAAATTCCTTTAAGAAAGCTAAGGTATCGCGAATCTGCTATCTTTTAAATTCTCGGAATTTAAATTTAAAGGCCTTAATAAGGAGTTCCTATAAACTATAAGTTTTCTATTTAAGGAGGGATTTAATAATATCTTTACTTATATAATCATAGTAGTAAGGAAGTTAAGAAATCATATCCTTTTATATAATACTAAAATCGTAATAAGTTTCCTTATATTGCTTAAGGAAATCAGTGATATTGGCTCTTATAAAGTAAGGAGCGCTAAGGGAATTAAGGAGGGGAAAGTAATTAATAATAGCCTTAAATGCAGCTATTATCGTTTTATATTAACTGTCTAAGTTAATAGAATCTATAGAGGGTAAAAGGGAAGCTTTAATATTATAAGATTGATTGCTAAAAGGAGTACTTCGAAATTTAAAAGGGCTTAAAGAACGTTTAGAATCCGAGTCAATCTTAGAGTGACTAAGACGAGTTTAAAAAGATTTAAATAAAGGGTTAGTAAAAAGTTTAAAATTGTTATTATTTTTAGTATTTTCTAATATTAATATTAAAAAAGTAGGTAGCGGCCTTAAGTTATTTAAGGATATCTTTTTATTCTTCTACTTATAGGCTAAGCCTAGGAGTAGAATTCCGGATTCTATTAAAACTTTAATCCAAGTTTGCTAAAAGATTCTAAGTAGGTATTAAACAGCTAATAGGAGCGTCGCAACTAATCGCAATAAGATAAGGTTTACTTAATTTAAAACTAATTTCTAAGATAAGGTTTATATATAAGATTCTTCTTAGCCTTTAGGCTAATTCCTATTAGTCCTTAGAATAAAGGGGTCTTCGGAGACGATTCTAAGGCAATTTTTAAAGTTCTATTAAGCTAAAGCAGCTGAATTATCAGATTCGGATTTCTAAAGATTCTAAAGAGATACCTCCGGTTAGAGTTTGCGCTTAGTATTACTTAAGTACTCGAAACTACTGCTATTTGAAATTGCTATTATAGGGTTTATTAAACTTTTCATACTAGAAAGCCGAAAATTCCGAGAATCTTAAAGTTAAAGAGAAAAATAAGGGTTTTTCAAAGTGGAGCCGAAAAGGGAAATTCTAAAGTTATTAATAATTGCTAAACGAAAATCGACAGTTCTAAGTAACTAAGCGATTAAGGATAAGGTTTTTAAAGTTAATTAAAATGCTATAAGTGTTTCAAAAAGATTTTTCAAAGGCCGGTCTCTTATCTGCGAACTAAGAGATTGATAAGGTTATATAAGGATAAAAATCTTAAGAAATCGGTCCTTGCGTAGGTCACTAATATAAAACAGAAGGCAGATAATATAAGAATAGGCTTAAGGGAAGACTTAAAAATAAAAGGAGAAAGCACTATAAGCGGGCTCTCTTAAATAAGATATTAAAAACAAGTCCTAAGTATAAGGTATATTTAATACTTATAGCAACGCGCGCTATCTCTATATACAAAAGATGGCCCTTTTATCCTCCCACTATCCTGCGCCGATCATATGATATATATCACAAGACCTATCCATCTCAGGTCTCTATACTAAAAGGGATTTAGGCGATAGTTGCTATAAGTAAAACTCGAAATAGTATCGAATCGATTGCTAACTTATTAATAGGAGCGCAGCGACCTTATTAAGTCTTAGCTAGCGAGATTAAAGCAATCTAGCCGAATTATGCTAAGCCTCTTAAGGTCTATTGCCGCATTAGTAGAGCGGACTACTATAATAGTAGAATCTCTTATAAGGGGCAGAGGGCTTTCAGTAGCAAGGGTAGCATTAGGCGCAGCAGTTAGTAAAGCGGCGCTAGCAGCAAGAGGAGGTTAAGGTCGTTTTAGGCAAAGGTATAGTAAGGAGGTAAGCTCTAGCTTTAATAAGGAGTTGGAGCTTATCTCTTTAAGCGCAAAGGAGAAGTGCTTAAAGGAGTTATAAGAGAGGGATAGTAGGCTTAGTATTATTATTATTATTTTTTTTCCTTTTCCCTCTCCTTTTTTATTTATTTATATTTTTAAATTTATTTACTAACCTATTTTACATTTAGCCTATTATCTTTTAAATAATTATAATCATCTATACTATCTTCTTAAGCCTTTAACTAAGCTTATAGGTTTTAAAGTAGTCTTAGCTTTATAGGATTATTTTAATAAAAGTTGCAAATCTTATATAAGGATCTTATAAAATTTAAAGTATAATACTAATTTAAATTAAAGTTATAATTAGTCCATTTAACCTAATACTTTAGGTTCTCTTAAAATAAGCGTATACTTAGTATCTTAAATACTTTATACTCTTCTTATTTAGCAATCTTTTCTATAGTAGGCTAAGGTTATTCCTAATTTAGTAAAGGGTTCTATAGATCTTTAAATAGTAGCTTTAGCATAAAGATATCGTATATTATAGACCTTATAAGTAACCTAACTTAATATAAATTGCCTACTTTCTTAAGAACTTCAAAAGGAATATCTTATTAATTAGCCAGTTTCCTATTAAGGCAGTAGTTCTTAAGATTTTTTATTAAAAGGTAGACTATATCTTTAGGTTTTTAATCAATTTCCCTTTAGTACTAATTTAAGGACTTACGCATTTTATCTTAAGCGCATTCTATATTACCTTTTACTACTTCTTAAATTAAGTATATCCTTTTTACTATTGGCTTAGCTTCTACTTAATTTAATCTCTTTTATAAACTTGACGTTTTTAAAGAGATCTAGTCTTAACTTATCTAAAGTGCAATTCTATACTTAAGCTAATATAAGGTCAAACTAATAGAAGTATAAAGAAGAATAGACTGCATATAATCTATTAATAGAATTAGTTTACTTTAATTATCTTAATAATAATTAATAAAAGGCTAGAGCCTTAAATTAATATACTTATTTATAATCTCTATTTAGCTATTAATCTCTTTATAATATATTATAAAGAGTTTGATCTTAATACTAATAATATAGTAGAACTCTTTTTAGAATAAGGAGACGAATTAGAGACCTTAGTCTAAGATAATTGTTTCTAAAGTATAGCCGAATTGATAAATCTATTAAATAAATAATTAAGCAGTTTCTTAAGCGTTAATATCTTTTTAATAAAGGATTATAATAGCGCTCTTACTAAGTCGGTCTATAAATACTAGAATCCAATTAAAGCTATGCTTATTAAGAGGGAATTCCTTAAAATCTATATATAAGTACTATGTAAGATAATTAGGAATAAAAAGGGGCTATAAGAGACCTTGCTATTTAATTATCTTTAAATATAAGAATTGATAAGGTTTGCAATTTATAATAAATCTTTTACAATCTGAACCTATCTTAATTTAATAGTGCTTAAAAGCAAGTAGTTAATAGGTCTTTAAGCTATTAGAGTACGCACTTAAAGGTTGGTTATAAGCTTTTTAAATTAAATAAGTATGTTGCAGGTATGCCCGTCACATGTTTATCATATGATCTGTCATATGACATATCATACATATGATATATTATATGACTTGCCATATGACTTAGCGGCTTTGCTAAGAAGCCCGCTTACCTTAAATAGCTCTTAGTTAAAGAGCTCTTATGAATCAAAATATCTAATATCGTCGTTTGCACCTCATACTTCTTTATACCCTCTTCTAGTTTACTATTAAGTTTACTATTAAAGAACCTCCTAGCTATAGGTTATGAGCCCCGTATGCCTATGAATAGCATTCGATAAATTCCATTGATTAGAGTCTCCTTTACAAATGAAAAGGCTAATCGATATTTTGAGTTTTACTTAATTAATAATATATAATAGCGTTATTTCAATAATAAAACAGTGGCTACTCCCCTTTTAGAGCGCTATGCAATAATCCAAGCTTACGTAAGATTCGTTACTATAGCTGAATTATTAGGACTAATAGCTGAGATTACCAGCTTAATTGCTAAAAGTACTCTACTGCTTGAATTACCTAATCTTATAAAGACTAATATATAGTACCTTAAAATCGAATATAATAGTTTATCTCCTCCTCCTCCTCCTTCTCTTCCTTCTCCTTTCGACAATTCCATATATATATATACAAATAAGATATCGTTATCTTCAGCTGCCCTTAGCCTCCCTAAGTCTTAAAAGCTTAAGGGTGCAAAGGACTATAGCTAATAGAGGAATAAGGTTTTAAACCTTATAAAGTCAAACGCCTTAATTATATATCTTTATATAAAAGCTAGAATATATACTCTACTTAAGGTTGACTTATAAGACTATTCTATCACTCTTAAGGAAAGGGACAATTAGGTTAAATAAGAAGTTAAGGAATCTTAAATAAAGCTTATTATTATACTTAATTGCAAACTAGGCCTATTAGCTTATATAAAAGGCGATAAATCTGCCTTAAATATATAGGAAGCTCTTTAAAAATAGTACAAAGGATTTGGAATAGTGCTTGAATATAATGTTATATAGACTTATATTACTATTAAATATAACGACTTCAGCTTACTTAAAGCTTATATCGTCGCCTTTAGGCTTTTAATTACTAAATTAGAAGCTCTCGACTCTGCTTTTCCCTCTTATTAGCACCCTATTATATTTATTACTAGCTATTCTAGTAGATAGCCCATTTAAGCAGATTAATAACGCTCTAACCTTTGCTTAGCTATAGCAATTGGATAAAAATCAGAGATTACGCTTAAAGCTCTTATTAAAGATATTATTAATAAAGCTTAAGCCTTATAAAGTTTAAAAATGAACGGAACCGTCTTATATAGTAATAAATCGGCTAGTAAGCCGCATTCCTTTAACTATAAGAAGTTAGAAAACAAAAGAGGTTTTAAAGACTTAAAGAAGAGCACCTTTAGGAATACTACTACTTCCCTTAACTCCTCCTATCTTTATTATATATAATTAGAGCTATACTATAAGGCAGAAGATTGCTTTGCAATTAACAAATCGAAAAGAGAGGCTTAAGAGAAGGACTTAAGGAAGAAGTACGTATTCTATCACTTTAAAGGCAAGGACGATAAGTCCTTGCTATTATTATTACCAAAAGGTAAAAAGCCTTTTAAAAAGATTCAAAAGGAAGACGAAGAGTTAGATAATGACCTCTTTAAGCATACTATACTATTACTAACCCTAGGGCCAATTCTTACTCGCGAGCCGGGCCTAGGAGTCAATTCCTCACTAGGAGGCGATTCCTCTTTAGGACCGATTTCCACTTATAGGCCAGGCCTAAGAGTCAGTTCTTCTACCTCTTACTTCTTATTAAAATTGAGGAATTATTAGCTATATAATATAGGTGCTAGTAAGCATATCTCTAATAATCTCTTTAAGTTTACCTCCTATACTACTTAAGATAATCTACCCTCTTTAAGTATAATTAATAGATCTATTCAACCTTTTAGCGTTAGTACTTGCAAAGTCAATACACTTAAATCTAATAGAAAGGTATATATTCTTAAGTTAATTAATACTCTTTATATACCTTAATCACCTATCTACTTATACTTTAGTAGTAAACTTAATAAAATCAAAGGCTTCTATCGAAATAGTAAGCTATTCCTATTTAATAAGAAGGAAATTTGTACTATCGATAATAATATATATATTAATAAGGAATAGCCTTCTACTAACTCCTCTAGTTATATAAGTAGATATGCTCTCCTAGCTGCTATTGAAAATGGACCTCTTAATATTAAGCTCTAGTACTATCGATTAGGCTACGCTAGCCTATAAATAGTTAGAAAGACCTAATCTACTATTATTAATATGCAGATCAAGGAAATAAAATCAGAAAAGATACGAATTTGCGCTTCCTGCGAGAAAGGCAGACCTCTCTAATACGTTAATAAACGTTTAGCTTGCCCTCGACTTATAAAGGCACTTAACAAGCTATACGTTAATATAGTTTATCTAAAGCCAACTGGCCTTAATGGCTATAAATACGCTTCTATCTTCACTTGCTTAGCTATAATAGCTAGGTAGGGATGGACCTATATAAATAAATCTAATGCCTTTAAGGTAAATAAGAAGATGATCAGCCTTTTACAAATTTAATATAATTGTATAATTAAGCAGTAGAGAACTAATAGAGGTAAGGAGTACTCTCTTATATAGATGCGAATACTTGTAGAAAACCTTAGTATAATTTTAGAAGAATCTAATCTATATACGCTAGAATAAGATAGTAGATTAGAACGATTAATTTGTATACTAATAGAAAAGTTGCAAATAGCTATAATTGACTAAAATATCCCCTCCTTTCTTTAGCCTTACCTCCTTCTTTCGATAATATATATTACTAATCTTATTGCCTTTAATATTTTAAATGGCAAGACTCTATATAAGGTCTTTTGGGATGATATTGAGCCTAATAAGCCTTATACTCCCTTAATTAAGTATCTTAGAGTATTAGGCTATTGCATTTATATGCTAATCGAGAAAGAAAAGCGAACTTAAAGTAATAAACTCGCTTTAAAAGCAGAGGTAGGTACTTTTATCGGATTTAATAGCAGAAGTATCTATCAGATTTATATACTATCGAAAATAGGTGAAAAGATTATTCGATTATCTTACATTCGATTTGATAAAGACGGCTTGATTATAAAGCTGCAATTAAAGGGTGATTTCACTCTTAGGCTAGGCCCGCGAGTCACTTCTTAAAATAACGAAATTTTCACTAATACGCAGGGACCGCGAGTCAATTCAAGAGAAGCTAATAAAGCTAAGCTTCTAAATCTAAAAAAGAGAGAAAGACCTTTTAGTTTAAAGAATAAGCCTTACCCTTAGCCTTTTGAAAAGAGAGCTACTTGCTCTACTACTCTTAGATTCAAAGCTAATAACCTAAATAATAAAGAAGCCTATTTAGGCGCCTTTTATATGGCCTTACTCGACTCTCTATACCCAAATAACCCGAAAACAGTCGAATAAGCCCTCTCTTACGCCGACGCCGATAAATAGCGATCTGCGATCAACTCTGAGTATAATTCCCTCGCTTATAAGGATATATAGGTAGTAATGAAACGCTTAGAACTATCTAAAGATAGTAAAGTACTTAGATCGAGGCTTATCTTTAAAATAAAAAGAGACTAAAACGGGGAAATCTCCTAATAGAAGGTCAGATTCGTTATATAAGGCTATATGCAATAATAAGGTCGAGATTATAACTAAACCTTTGCTAGCGTTTGCAAATCTGCTATTTAAAAGATTGCAATTGCGCTTGCAGCTCTTTATAACTTTAAGCTAGATCAATTTAATATTAAGATAGCTTTCCTTAATTCAAAAGCTGACTTTAATATCTACGTCAAGTTACCTTTTAAATATATTTAAGATAAGGTCGTTCTTTTACCTTAAGACTACTATCTTAAGCTTTTTAAGGCCTTATATAACTTAAAGCAATCTTTATAACTATACTAAGAAAAGCTACGGTTTAAGCTATAAAAGCTCGATTTTCAACCTTTTAATATTAACAATTGCATATATATCAATTGTACCTTTCGGATTCTCATTATTACTTACGTCGACGACTTCCTTATAGTAGTAAAGAAGGGTAATATATATAATAAGTTTAAAAGAGATCTTTGCAACCTCTTCGAAATCATAGGTGGCAAACCGGCTAACTACTTCTTAAAAGTATATATAGTTAGAGATCGATAAAATAGAACGATCTTACTTTATTAAGACGCCTACGTTAATAAGGTTCTTAAACGTTTTTATATAATTAAATACAAGAGCATACTAACGCCTTTTACTAGTAGCTATAAAGTTCATATAGTCAAATTTGAAGGCCAAGCCACTTTATAGGAAGTGAAGCTATACTAAGAGATCTGTGGTTCTTTATAGTACTTTGCGTACTATACGCATTAGGATATACTATACTACTGCTCTATTCTTAGCAAATTCCTTATTAACCCTTTGCTATAATATATAGCAGCTTTAAAATGAGTTTTATAATACTTGCAAGGAACGCGATTCTATTATACTACCTTCGGAAGCAAAACAATTAACCTATAGCTTTAGAAATTGCATAGCTACTGCGATTCTGACTAAGCAAGTGATAGAAGAACTAGAGCCTCCTATTCTAGTGCCGTCTTCTTCTTTAATAATAGCATAATCACCGCCTCCTTTAAGCGATAAACTATTATCGCTCTCTTATCTATAGAAGTAGAGTATATTGCTATATGCAAATTCGCATAAGAAGCCTCTTAGATACGCCAGGTACTTAAGGAAATGGGCTATAGCGGCGACAATGCTATTAAAGTCGAGATAATCTGCAATAACTAAGGAACCCTTTATCTTACTGAAAACCCTAAATATCATTAGAGAATAAAGTATATCGATATCAAGTTCTATTATATTTGGCAAAAGCTTTAGAAAGGCTATTTAGACCTTTAGTATACTAATATAAAAGATAACGCCGCCGATAGATTTACTAAGAGCTTAAATAGCTCTAACTACGCCGCCTTTATCAAATTGTTAAATATAAAGGTTCTACACCTCGATTAAGTGGTAATTTTTTTTACACCTCTATTATAAGGTGATTTTTTTTGCACTTCCTTTAAAGGGTGATTTTTTTTAACTCCTAGGCCGGGCCCGCGAGTTGATTTTGACTTTTTAAAGGGTGGATTTCCTACTCTAGAGTAGAGCGCGCTAGCGAACTCTATTCTATTTCCCATATCTGCAGGTAGATTTTTCATATGAAACTGTAAATTATAACAAAAGTTATAACGTTATATATATTGCTAGCAAGTACCTTTAAAGGTCTCCCTAAAGGGGTATATTGCAGGTATGCCCATTATATATTTGTCATATGATCTATTATATAATATATTATATATATGATATATTATATAACTTGCTATATGACTTAGCGGCTTCGCTAAGAAGCCCGCTTACCTTAAATAACTCTTAGTTAGAGAGCTCTTATGAATCAAGACATCTAATATCGTCGTTTGCACCTTATACTTCTTCGTACCCTCTTCTAGCTTACTATCAAGTTTATTGAGCTTAAGTAAGTCGGCGCAGTAGGTAATGGAAACTTCTAAAGGTCGATAGTCGATATATTAGTAAGAGTTAAGGAAGGAAGGTTACCCCTTTCTTTTCTATAGCTATATATATATTAATATCCTACTAATTAAGCAGTAGGGTCATATGATAATATATTAGAGTAATAGCTATATTACTTATCTTAATACCCTTACTTAGACCTTACTCTAATTGACCTATAGTTAAGAAAATAACAACTATCCTTTTATACTAATCCAACTCTTAAGTATCTCTTTAAATTAAAAACAATCAATTAATAGCAACTTCTATTGAAATTACTAAACTCTACTTATAGGGTAGGATTAGGAGTTAATTTTCCTAAAAGCGTTCCTTTATAAGATTATATAACTTGACTTGCGGTCTAGGCTTAGGAGTCGATTTAAAAAACTTTCCTTTATAAGACTATATGACCTGATTCGCAGGGCGGGCCTAGGAGTCGTCCTTAAGCCTATTAAGCCCTTACTATCTTCTATAACCCTAGTATATCTTTAAATGCTTTGAACTTTGCAACTGTCTTTAATAGCTTTATAAATCCATTTGCTATTATTCGATTGGTTAAGATATAAGTAATTAATAACTTATTCTTTATAATAAGGTTGTAAATAAAGTAGTAGGTAATATTAATATATTTCGATCGCTTATATAAGTATAGATTCTTTATAAGTGCAATCGCCTTTATATTATCTATTTAAAGATTAATATAATTTTTATCTTATTTAATATACTTAGCGAAACCTATATCTTTTAAAACTTAAGCGATCTATAATCCTTACTTACAATTTAATAATATTAATATATATTCGGCCTTAATACTTGCAGTAGCTACTGATTTCTACTTCTTACTTCCTTATAATATAAGTCTACTATATAGTACTACTACGCTTTTAAATATACTTTTCCGACCTTTTATATTTGCCTAATTAGAATTAGTATATACCTTAAGCTTTGCGCTTATATATTTCGTTAATCTATATCTTACCTTTTATATAATTATCAATCGAAGGTACTTTTTAAATCGCTTGACTGCATTCTTATATTAAATCGTCGGATCCTTTAAGTTCTAACTAAGTTGCTTAGTAATAAAGGCGATATTTAGTCTTATATATACTATAATATATATAATTGCTCTAATATCCTATTAGTACTTCTTTAGATCTCCTTTCTACTCATTTTCATTAGTAGGCTTTAACTTATTATACTTTCCTTCAATTAAAGTACGCTTTAGCTTAAAGTTGGAAGTATAAGTGGAGAGTCCTATTTAATCTAGGATCTTTTTAATATATTACTCTTAATCTAATTAGAGTTCTTAAATAGAGCGGTTCCTTATAATATAAATGCTAAGGATCTTATAAATTCCCCTTAGATCCTTAGTATTAAAACATTTCCGAATAGTTATAAAGAACCAATCTAATTAAGTAGTTATTTTCGCAGCTGCAATAATATTATTAATATATAATAGTAACTTGATTCTACGCTTAGCATAAGTAAATAGATAAAGGTTAGCTAGGCTTTAAATGAATCCTATTTCTACTAAAGTAGAGCTATATAAGAGGTTTTAATTATAAGCTGATTGCTTAAGCCTATAGATACTATAGAGTATATAAAGAGAGTGGCTAGCGTATATAGGAATACTATTAGGTTAGGAAAGAAAAATCCGTTCCTTTATAATCGCTTTAGTAAATGTATTTTTAATATCGTACTATTTGCATTCAAGGTCCTTAGCAGCTACTATTGCTATAAATATGCAAAGGGTATTTATATAAACTATTAGCGCGAATGTATCGAAGTAGTCTTTTCTATACTATTAAGAGAAGCCCTTAGCTATAAGCCTTGCCTTAGAATATTCTAAGGTCCTATTTGCATATATTTTAATTATAAAGACCTACTTTATTAATACTAGGTTCATATCCTTTAGCATTAGTTCCTTTATCTATATACCATTTGTAATAAGAGAGTTTATCTCCTCTTAAATTGCCTTATTTTATACTACTCTATTCTCTAAGTTATTAATAGCTTTATTATACGTCTTTAGAAGAGAGATTTTCATTATCCCCTTAGCGGCTAAGAACGCATTATCTTTATTAAAGCTCTATTAAAGTTCAAGCTTATAGATCCTATACGCTATTATAGCTTAAATACGCTTAGACTTACGTTTGTTTAAGGTATCTTCCAGTTCTAGGTCTCTATTCCTCTTTAAAGGCGTAGGTTCAGCTATAGGTTCTATAGGCTTATTATCTAAGGAACCGCTTTCTAATAGTAGAGGCTTATTATTACTTATACCTATTTTAGGAATATCCTTCACTATAGGTACTTTAATTAAAGGGATAATGATATTAAAGTTGTTCTTTACTTTAAGTAGTTCGCAGATGATAGGAATAGTCTATTCGGCCTTTAGGCGACTAATAGGTTATTAATCAGCGGGTGCGCTTAATATACTTAAGCTAAGAGAAAGGGGTTATTAATTCGGCTTAATAGTATTACTATCGATTAGTATACCTTGCGAATCTCTAAGTATATAGAGCTTTAAGGATAGCTTCCTCTTATTTTAAGATTTATTAAACTTAACTATTAAGGATATAATTACTTGCCTTAGATCTAGCGCGTATATTATCTATTGCTTTATTATCTATTTAATATACTTAATAAATATATACTCTTTACCTTAGTCTATTAGCTTCTTACTCTTTATACCCATAGGCTAGGACTTTAGGCTAATATAGGAGTAGCAGACGCTTCTAAAGATATAGATATAGTCTAAGCTTAGTTTCTATCTGAAATATGCCTTATATAGCGATATTTAAATGCTATTAACTATTAGTTTACTACCTATTCTATTTTATAAGTATATATCTGCCTTAACCGCAAGGTCTTAGAATTCTAGTAGTAGGTTAGTATCTTATAATAAAGCGCGATAATTAGTCTTTACTTATTAGATGCTTTACTTAGCGATGCTATTCTAGTAGGAACCTTTGTATATTATAGTTAGTTTATAATAAACTCCTTATTTTACCTATTTATTAAGCTTTACCCTAATCTCTAATGCGTTATTAGATCTAATAGCTATTAGCTTCAACTAGGTCTAGCGTTCCTCTATCACTTTCTAAGTTTTTAACTTTTTTATAAGCTTAGATTTAGTCTTAGCGCAAATAGTCTATATCTATTAAGTAGAGTTATCTACTATTTAAGAAAACTAATTATTTCCTTTAATTAAGGTTATAAATAGTCTGGTAGTATTAATAGATATTAGTGCTAGTATCAAATCTTTCTATAGACTAAGCTTAGTTTGCGTTTAATTTCGAAGTTTTATAAGCTTGCAAATTCGGCATACTAAGCGATCCTTTAGTACTTAGATCTTCTATTTTAAAGTCGAGACCTTATATAGGCCCTTTAATTTCTTTAGCCTTAGATGCGCGAATCTTTTATACATTAGCTAATACTTTAATAGGCTTTCGGCTTCTAATAGCTTTAGTAGCCTATTATTAGTCGATACTTTATTATTAGCGGCTAAAAAGGATTAGTAATAGTAGTTTAAGGTTTTACTATTTTCCAATTGCAAGCCTGGCTTAGGAGTCGTTTTTAATAAAATGGCAAGATCTACTTATAGTCCTAGCTTAGGAGTCGTTTCTGACGAATCTGCGAAGTTCACTCGCGGTCCTAGCTTAGGAGTCATTTTTGCGAATTTTACTTATAATCCTAGCCTAAGAGTTATTATTAATAAATCTGCAGAATCCACTTGCAGTCTTAGCCTAAGAGTCATTTTTACTAAATTCACTTATAATCCTAGCTTAAGAGTTATCTTTAAGGATATATTGCATTCGACTTATAATCCTGGCTTAAGAGTCATTTTCGCGAATTTCACTTGCGATCCTAGCTTAGGAGTCTATCTATTCTCTCTATCCTTATTTAATTATATTAAGGTAAAGAGTGCACTTTCTTTAAAGGAATCTACTTATAGGTCTGGCCTAAGAGTTAATTTCTATAATATTACCTTTAAAATAATATAAAGTCTATCTTTGATTTTAGCCTTAAAGATTACTTTATAATTATTATTTATAAACTATAAAAATTGATTATTAAAAACTCTTATATAATTCAACTTTATATAGATCTTATAGCTAAATAAAAGATTAATACTTAAGCTAGGTATAAGGAGAACATTTTATAAAAGGAAAGAAATGCTAGCGATATTCATTTCTATTATACCTATTGAGTCTATATACAACCTTTTACTACCAACCTTAATAAAGCGCCTTTTTATTTTAATAAGCAAGCCTTCAAATAGGTAGGATTTATTAATTATATATACTATATAATTAGTATTACTATACCAGTTGGATTTAAGGATCTTATAAAGATCGACTTTTAAAATATAAGCATTTTTATTATAATTATCATTTGAATTATTAAAAGTGGATTTAAGTTTAAATAACTTACTATTATTATTAGAGGTATTTGCTAAAGTTTTGGCTAAATAGCCTTTTCCTTTGCCTTTCCTTAATAGTTATAGCCTTTAGTAGGATAAGGGCAGTTTGCTTCTTAACTTTTGCTTCAATTGCTTTTTAATATTAAAGCTAGCGACTATATTGATCAATTGCCTTTTAACTTTATAATTAGTAATATTATAAGTACTATTATAAAAGTAGTATCCCTAATAAGCTTAAGGGCTTGTCCTACGCTCCTTCCTCTTCTTAGGCTTATTATTACTTTATAATGCGGCATTTGCCGATTTAAAGCGTCTTTTAAAGTCTTACTTAATAGTTTAAAAGAGGTCGATCTTCTTATAAATCTTAAGGTTAGGTTAGATAAGAAGAGATTGTTTCGCAATAGCAAACTTAAAAGGGAGGCTATTAAGTAGGAAATTAAAAAGCTAAGTTTCCTTAAAAGTTATAACTATCCTAGGATCTGTAGCTCTTACTCTCCTCCTTACTTTATATAATATTAACTAAGCAAAGTCTATATTTATATTTATATCCTTGCTATCTTTATCTTTTCTATATTAAAATAAAGTAATCTATTATAGTAAATGCTAGGTATTAAAGGCAGTTATCTAAGAGTATTTTACCTTTAAAGTATTCTATCTTATCTTTACATTATTATAAACTTAAATAAAATCTCAATCTTCGTCGCTTAAACCTTTATTAATCTTAAGCTTGCATTTAGCTAAGGCCAGCTTATACTCCTTCTCCTTTTCTATATTTAAGATCTGCCTTTAGAATTCTCAGTTATTATCTACTAAAGCTCTTAGGCTAAGCTTATTTAATATATTTGGCAAATCCTTAGTAGTTATATTAGCTATTAAGGTAGAAGTAGTCAAATCGGTAGAGGGAGTATAAGAGGCTATTTTCGCGTATTTAATAAGTATCTTTTGAATCGCTATTTCGATGCCTTTGCTTTTAAAGTAAAGCTCTAAATCGTCGAACTATTATTATTAGTTCTTTTAAGAGAGTTAAAGGTCTTTAGGTCTGGTGTTTCGATCGGAATCGGAAGCTATTGCCATTTCGAATAGAATTGCGTTAAAATCAAATAAATTAAATAGTTAAAGGCATTCCTCCTATCGAAAAGTCGAAATGATTAAATAGCAGGTATTATAAAGGTATTAAATAGGGAGGAAGTCCTCTTATTAAAAAGGGTTTTTAGGCTATAACGCAGGGAATCACACTTCTTATAATATATAGTAAAGTAAGGAATTATACCTCTTGCAGTACCAAAGGGTTATAGAGTAAGGAATCATACCTCTTACAATATAGGTTGGCTAAATAGGGAATTATACCTCTTATTCGCCGATTGCTCGCCTCTTACTATAAGTCTCGTTTAACTTCCTATTAATAGTTGCAGCGCAAGTGCTTTCTAAAGGAAGTTAATAATCTATTATCGGTCTATCTAAGGCTTATAACCTATTAAGCTTAAGTAAGTCGGCGCAATAGGTAATAGAAACTTCTAAAGGTCGATAGTCGATATATTAGTAAGAGTTAAGGAAGGAAGGTTACCCCTTTCTTCCCTATAGCTATATACATATCAATATCCTACTAATTGAGCAGTGGGGTCATATGATAATACATCGGAGTAATAGCTATATCACCCATCTTAACAAAGTTTACTATTAGAGAACCTCCTAGCTATAAAGTATATAAGGGAGTATTATAATATTCGCAAAGACGCTCTTTAAATTAAAGTAATCTATCTTTTAAAGAGTAGTTCTTAAAGAGGTTAGTTCAAATCTTTTAAAAGGATTTGCAATTATTTTTATAAAGCTTTTTAATTAGATTAAAGGAATCCTTAGGTCGATTTAAGGTCGAATTAGAAGTATCGGTTGATATTAGGGTAAGAATGCCTTCGGCGGATTCGGCGAGAAATTTATTAACTTGTTCGATATTAATTCGAGGATCTAATTAGGCAAAGGGAATTAAAACCTAAGATCAGCTATCCAACTTCGCTTATTTATAAACTAATATATCCTACGCTCTATGGCTAAGGATATTAGCCTTTTAATTATCTTTATTAATATAAGAGCGAGCAGGAACAACACCTAAGAATAGGCCTAAGGGAAGACCAAAGACAAGAGGGAGGAAGCACTATAAGCGGGCTCTCTAAAGACAAGAACTAGGACAATTCACTAGTTAGGGGTAGAATAGGTAGTTGGCATTGCGCGCTGTCTCTAAGTACAACAGTAGTCCTATTTATACCCCCTTCGAACCTTAGCCGATCATATGACTTTGTCACGTGACTTATATCACGTGACTCCTCCTTTGACTCTCTATCCTATGACTCCTCGACAGTCACGTGACTCCTCTTCTTCTTAGTCTCTATATCAAGAGTATATATAATTCGGAAATTGAAGTTAGATAAGAATTCTATTTATTAATACTATTTCGCGGTTAAAACCTTAATAGTATAAGAGGGAGTAGGAATAATACCTAAGAATAGGCCTAAGGGAAGACTAAAGATAAGAGGGAAGAAGTACTATAAGCAGGCTCTTTAAAGATAAGAATTAAGATAATTCACTAATTAAGGGTAGAATAAGTAGTTAATATTGCGCGCTATTTTTAAGTATAATAGTAGTCTTATATATATCTCTTTTTTAATCCTTATTTAATTATATAACTTATATTATAAGATCCTTTACTTTTAAATCTTTATATATATTTTAATTAACTTAAGTAGCGGCCCTTACTACTTTTAATAAAGAATATTAGACTCTTATAAGTTAAGAATACTAATCCTTATTTATAAAAATAATAAGTATAAGTAGAGTTAGTATTTAAAGTTATAAAGATAAAAAGAGAAGAGAGGTTTTTTTTTTAACTTATAGGCTAAGCCCGCGAGTAGATTTTAAGAAAAGAAGTAGAAGAGAAAGGAAAGGAGAAAGGTAAAATAATAAATAAAATAAAAAGGAAATAAAAACTTTTCCTCCTTTAGTAATATAACTCTTAAGTTAAGCTTATAAGTTAAAAGCTTAAAAATTAGCAAAGCTATGAAATTGCAATTTAAAGTAAAATTAAAGATAATTTTAAGTAATTTTAAGTATATTATAGAGCTTAAGTGAGTCGGCGCAGTAGGTAATAGAAACTTCTAAAGGTCGATGGTCGATATATTGGTAAGAGTTAAGGAAGGAAGGTTACCCCTTTCTTCTTTATAGCTATATATATATTAATATCCTACTGATTAAGCAGTAGGGTTATATAATAATATATTAGAGTAATAGCTATATTACCTATCTTAATACCCTTACTTAAACCTTACTTTAATTGACCTGCAGTTGAGAAAATAATAACTATCCTTTTACGCTAATCCAACTCTTAAGTATCTCTTTAAATTAAAAATAATCAATTAATAGTAACCTCTATTAAAATTACTAAACTCTACTTATAAGGTAGGACTAAGAATCAATTTTCCTAAAAGCGTTCCTTTATAAGACTATATAACTTAACTTGTAGCCTAGGACTAGGAGTCGATTTAAAAACTTTCCTTTATAAGACTATATGACCTGACTTGCAAGGCGGGCTTAGAAGTCGTCCTTAAGCCTACTAAGCCCTTATTATCTTCTATAACCTTAGTATATCTTTGAACGCTTTGAACTTTGCAACTGTCTTTAATGGCTTTATAAATCCATTTGCTACTATTCGATCGGTTAGGATATAAGTGATTAATAACTTATTTCTTATAATAAGGTTGTAGATAAAGTAGTAGGCAATATTAATATCGTGTATAATACCGCTTGGCTAAAATGTGAATCCATACCTTAGGGCGCGTACTAGCATATTTAGCCTATTTTCTATATAATATACCCCTTAGGTCGCTAGAAGAATAGTTTTTCCGACGGCCTAAGTATTAGCCCAGTCTATAGTAGCGTAGATATAGCGCATAGACTGCTAAGCTAGTAGGAAATAGGTAGTCGGAAGGCCGGAATGCATTTTTCTTCGGCTATATATTAGAGGTCGTTTTACTTAAATCTATCGAAACTTCTATTAATGCAGTCGAAACCGAGTATGATTATTGCCGAATTCTTTAAAAAGTGGTTTATTAGTAGAACTTCGAAGCGAGAAAAGTCGGCTAAACCTTGCGTAAGAGGAATGCGAAAAGATTTATTACTACGCTTATAGGGCTTATAACTATTATATATAATACCGCTCGGCCAAAATGTGAATCTATACCTTAAGGCGCGTATTAGTAAATTTAGCCTATTTTCTATATAATATACCCCTTAGGTTGTCGGAAGAATAGTTTTTCCGACGGCCTAAGTATTAGCCTAGTTTATAGTAGCGTAGATATGGCGCATAGACCGCTAAGCTAGTAGGAAATAGGTAGTCGGAAGGCCGGAATGCATTTTTCTTTAGCTATATATCAGAGGTCGTTTTACTTAAATCTATCGAAACTTCTATCAATGCAGTCGAAATTGAGTATAATTATTGCTAAATTCTTTGAAAAGTGATTTATTAATAGAACTTTGAAGTAAGAAACGTCGGCTAAACCTTGCGTAAGAGGAATGCGAAAAGATTTATTGCTGCGCTTATAGGGCTTATAACTATTATATATAATACCGCTCGGCCAAAATGTGAATCCATACCTTAGGGCGCGTACTAGCATATTTAGCCTATTTTCTGCATAATAATTAATATATTTCAATCGCTTATATAAGTATGGATTTTTTATAAGTGTAATCGCCCTTATATTATCTATTTAAAGATTAATATAGTTCTTATCTTATTTAATATACTTAATAAAACCTATATCTTTTAGAATTTAAGTGATTTATAATTCTTACTTACAATTTAATAATATTAATATATACTTGGCTTTAATGCTTGCGGTAGCTATTGATTTCTACTTCTTACTTTTTTATAATATAGGTCTATTATATAGTACTGCTACGCTTTTAAATATACTTTTCTAACCTTTTATATTTGTTTAATTAGAATTAGTATATACCTTAAGCTTTGCGCTTATATATTTTATTAGTCTATATCTTACCTTTTATATGATTATTAATTAAAGGTACCTTTTAAATCGCTTAACTGCGTTTTTATATTAAATCGTTAGATCCTTTAGGTTCTGACTAAGTTGCCTAGTAATAAAGGCGATATCTGGTCTTATATATACTATAGTATATATAATTGCTCTAATGTCCTATTAGTACTTCTTTAGATCTTCTCTTTACTTATTTTCATTAATAGGCTCTAACTTATTATACTTTCCTTCGATTAGAGTACGCTTTGGCTTAAAGTTGGGAGTATAAGTAAAGAGTCCTATTCGGTCTAGGATTTTCTTAATATACTGCTCTTAGTCTAATTAGAGTTTTTAAGTAAAGCGGTTCTTTATAATGCAGATGCTAAGGATCTTATAAATTCCCTTTAGATCCTTAGTATTAAAACGTTTTTAAATAGTTATAAAGAACTAATTTAATTAAATAGTTGTTTTTGCAGCTATAGTAATATTATTAATATATAGTAGTAACTTGATTCTACGCTTAGTATAAGTAAATAGATAAGGGTTAGCTAGGCTTTGAATAAATCCTATTTCTATTAGAGTAAAGCTATATAAGAGGTTTTAATTATAGGCTGATTGTTTAAGCCTATAGATATTATAAAGTATATAAAGAGAGTAGCTAGCGCGTATAAGAATACCGTTAGGTCGGGAGAGAAAAATCCGTTCATTTATAGTCGCTTTAATAAATGCATTTTTAATATTATACTATTTGCATTTAAGGTCCTTAGCAGCTATTATTACTATAAATATGCAAAGGGTATCTATGCGAACTATTAGCGCGAACGTGTCGAAGTAGTCTTTTCCATACTATTAAAAGAAGTCCTTAGCTATAAGCCTTGCCTTATAATATTCTAAGGTCCTATTTGCATATATCTTAATTATAAAGACCCACTTTATTAAAACTACGTTTATATCCTTTAGCGTCGGTTCCTTTATTTATATGCTATTTGCAGTAAGAGAACTTATCTCCTTTTAGATTGCCTTATTCTATGCTACTCTATTCTTTAGATTATTAATAGCTTTATTATACGTCTTTAGAAGAGAGATTTTCATTATCCCTTTAATAGCTAAGAATGCATTATCTTTATTAAAGCTCTATTAAAGTTCAAGCTTATAGATCTTATATACTATTATAGCCTAAATACGCTTAGACTCGCGTTTACTTAAGGTATCTTCTAGTTCTAGGTCTTTATTCCTCTTTAAAGGCGTAGGTTCAGCTGTAGGTTCTATAGGCTTATTATCTAAGGAACCGTTTTCTAATAGTAAAGGCTTATTGTTACTTATACCTATTTTAGGAATATCCTTTACTATAGGTGCTTTAATTAAAGGGATGACGAATATGAAGTTATTCTATACTTTAGGTAGTTCGCAGATAATAGGAATAGTCTATTCGGCCTTTGGGCGACTAGTAGGTCGTCGATTAGCAGGTGCGCTTAATATACTTAAGCTAAGAGAAAGGGGTTATTAGTTCGGCTTAATAGTATTACTATCGACTAGTATACCTTGCAAATCTCTAGGTATATAAAGCTTTAAGGATAGCTCCTTCCTATTTTGAGATTTATTAAACTTAACTATTAAGAATATAATTACTTGCCTTAGATTTAGCGTATATACTATCTATTGCTTTATTATCTATTTAATATATTTAATAAATATATACTTTTTACTTTAATCTATTAGCTTTTTACTCTTTATACCCGCGGGCTAGGACTTTAGGCTAATATAGGAGTAGTAGACGCTTTTAAAGACGCAGATACTATCTAGGCTTAGTTTCTATTTAAAATATATCTTATATAGTAATATTCGAGTACTATTAACTATTAGTCTATTACTTATTCTATTTTGCAAATATATATCTGCTTTAATTGCAAGGTCCTAGAATTCTAATAGTAAGTCAGCATCTTATAGTAGAGCGCGATAGTTAGTCTCTGCTTACTAGATGCTTTGCTTAGCGATACTATTTTAATAAGAACCTTTATATATTACAGTTGGTTTATAATAAACTCCTTATTTTGCTTATTTATTAAGCTTTACCTTAATCTCTAATGCGTTATTAGACTTAATAGCTATTAGCTTTAACTAGGTCTAGCATTCCTTTATCACTTTCTAAGTTTCTAGCTTTTTTATAAGCTTAGATTTAGTCTTAGCGCAAATGGTTTATATCTATTAAGTAGAGTTATCTACTATTTAAGAAAACTAATTATTTCCTTTAATTAAAGTTGTAAATAGTCTAGTAGTATTAATAGATATTAGTGCTAGTATTAAATCTTTCTATAGACTAAGTTTAATTTGCGTTCGATTTTGAAGTTTTATTAGCTTGCAAATTCGGCATACTAAGCGATCCTTTAGTACTTAGATCTTCTATTTTAGAATTAAGACCTTATATAAGCCCTTTAATTTCTTTAGCCTTAGATGTGCGAATCTTTTATATATTAGCTAATACCTTAATAGGCTTTCGGCTTCTAATAGCTTTAGTAGCCTATTATTAGTCGATACTTTATTATTAGCGGCTAAAAAGGACTAGTAATAGCAGTTTAAGGTTTTGCTGTTTTCTACTTGCGAGCCTAGCTTAAGAGTCATTTTTAATAAAATAGCAAGATCTACTTGCGGTCCTGGCTTAGGAGTTATTTCTAACGAATTTGCGAAATTTACTTGCGGTCTTAGCTTAAGAGTCATTTCTGCGAATTTCACTCGCGATCCCGGCCTAAGAGTCGTTATTAGCGAATCTGCAGAATCCATTTGCAATCTTAGCCTAAGAGTTATTTCTACTAAATTCACTTATAATCCTAGCCTAAGAGTTATTATTAGCAAATCTGCAGAATCTACTTATAATCCTAGCCTAAGAGTTATTTCTACCAAATTCACTTATGATCCTAACTTAGGAGTTATCTTTAAGGATATATTATATTCTACTTATAGTCCTGGCTTAGGAGTCATTTTTGCGAATTTCACTTGCAATCCTAGCTTAAGAGTCCATCTATTCTCCTTATCCTCGCTTAATTGTATTAGGGCAAAGAGTGTACTTTCCTTAAAGGAATCTACTTATAGGTTTAGCCTAAGAGTCAATTTCTATAATATTACCTTTAAGATAATATAAAGTCTATTTTTGATTTGAACTTTAAAGATCACTTTATAATTATTATTTATAAACTATATAAATTGATTATTAAAAACTCTTATATAATTCAACTTTATATAGATCTTATAGCTAGATAAAAGATTAATACTTAAGCTAAGTATAAGGAGAACATTTTACAAAAGGAAAGAAACGCTAATAATATTTATCTCTACTATACCTATTGAATTTATATATAACCTTTTACTACTAACCTTAATAGATCGCCTTTTTATTTTAATAAGCGGGCCTTTAAATAGGTAGGGTTTATTAGTTATATATATTATATAACTAATATCACTATACTAATTGGATTTAAGGATCTTATAAAGATCGGCTTTTAAAATATAAGCATCTTTATTATAATTATCGTTTGAATTATCAGAAGTGGATTTAAGTTTAAATAACCTACTATTATTATTAGAGGTATTTGCTAAAGTTTTAATTAAATAGCCTTTTCCTTTGCCTTTCCTTAATAGTTGCGGCCTTTAGTAAGATAAGGGCAGTTTGCTTCTTAACTTATACTTCGATTGCTTCTTAATATTAAAGCTAGCAACTATATTAATCAGTTGCCTTTTAACTTTATAATTAGTAATATTATAAGCACTATTATAAAAGTAGTATCCCTAATAAGCTTAAGGGCTTATCCTACGCTCCTTCTTCTTCTTAGGCTTATTATTACCTTATAACGTAGTATTTGCCAATTTAGAGTATCCTTTAAGGTTTTGCTTAATAGTTTAAAGGAGGTCGATCTTCTTATAGATCTTAAGGTTAGGTTGGATAAGAAGAGATTGTTTTATAATAGCGAACTTAAGAGGGAGGCTATTAAATAGGAAATCAAAAAGCTGAGTTTTCCTAAAAGTTATAGCTATCCTAGGATCTATAGCTTTTACTCTCCTCCTTACTTTATATAATATAAATTAAGTAGAGTCTATATTTATATCTATATCCTTACTATCTTTATCTTTTCTATATTAAAATAAAGTGATCTACTATAGTAGATCCTAGGTATTAAAGGTAGTTATCTAAGAGTATTTTACCTTTAAAGTATCTTATCTTATCTTTATATTATTATAAATTTAAATAAAATCTTAATCTTTATTGTTTAAACTTCTATTAATCTTAAGCTTGCATTTAGCTAAGGCTAGCCTATACTCCTTCTCTTTTTCTATATTTAAAATCTACCTTTAGGATTTTTAATTATTATCTATTAAAGCTCTTAAGCTAAGCTTATTTAATATATTTAGCAAATCCTTAGTAGTTATATTAGCTATTAAAGTAGAAGTAGACGAATCAGTAGAAGGAGTATAAGGGACTATTCTTACGTATTTAATAAGTGTCTTTTAAATCGCTATTTTAATGCCTTTACTTTTAAAGTAAAGCTTTAAATCGTCGAACTATTATTGCTAGTTCTTTTAAAAGAGTTAAAGGTCTTTAGGTCTAGTGTTTCGATCGGAATTAGAAGCTATTGCTATTTCAAATAGAATTGCGTTTAAAATCAAATAAATTAAATAGTTAAAGGCACTCCTCCTATCGAAAGGCTAAAATGATTAAATAGTAGGTATTATAGAAGTATTAAATAGGAAAGAAGTCCTCTTATCGAAAAGGGTTTTTAAGCTATAACGCAGGGAATTATACCTCTTATAAAATATAATAAAGTAAGGAATCATACCTCTTATAGTACTAAAGGGTTATAAAGTAAGGAATTATACCTCTTGCAATATAAGTTGGCTAAATAGGGAATTATACCTCCTATTCGCCGATTGCTCGCCTCTTACTATAAGTCTCGTTCAACTTCCTACTAATAGTTGCAATATAAGTACTTTCTAAAGGAAGTTAATAATCTATTATTAGTCTAGCTAGGGCTTATAACCTATTAAGCTTAAGTGAGTCGGCGCAGTAGGTAATAGAAACTTCTAAAGGTCGATAGTCGATATATTAATAAGAGTTAAGGAAGGAAGGTTACCCCTTTCTTCCTTATAGCTATATATATATCAATATCCTACTGACTAAGCAATAGGGTCATATAATAATACATCGGAGTAATAGCTGTATCACCCATCTCAATATATATATACCTTAACTAACTTAAGAGGCGACTTTAGTAAAGAAAATCTAAGCTTTATATAAATCAAATTAATAATTTAAGAATTTCTTTA
>JAENRP010000282.1:0-38808 GCA_024741835.1 Diplocarpon mali
ATATATATGTATATATATGTATATATATGTATATATATGTATATATATGTATATGTATGTATATATGTGTATATATGTATATATGTATATATGTATATATGTATATATGTATATATGTATATATGTGTATATATACGTATATATGTAAATGTAAATGTAAATGTATTTGTATATGTATATACATCTATTATCTATTATCTATATATACACATACATACACATACATACACATACACATACACATACTCTCTCTCTATATCCTTCCCTCACCCAAAGAAGTCCCGGGCGACCGTTGACGAGGATTGACAGGTGGAATCACGTCCTCGGGGCTTCTCCATTTTGGCCATGGACCTGCTGCCCCCCGAATGGTCCCAACCTGGAGCCCCTCGCTGGGACAGGTCTGGGCCACCGCTCGCCCCCCGGCGCGACGAGACCGATCGCAGTGCGGTATTGGCGTAGGTGTCGATGTTCAGACTGGCCCGAGGTTTCGCTCCTCGTCCCGTAACATCTATCGACAGGACCGCCCCGGCTCGCGAGTGGAGAGAGGTTGGCCTGCCTTTTGGCCCTCCTTTTGGCCCTCCTTTTGGCCCTGCAGGGAGAGTGGAATTCTTCGGACTCGCTTCCTGGGGAGGGCGGAGAGGCGGAGACTGCAGAGAGCAGAGCAGAGAGCAGAGAGCAGAGAGCAGAGAGCAGAGAGCAGAGAGCAGAGAGCAGAGAGCAGAGAGCAGAGAGCAGAGAGCAGAGAGCAGAGACGGCTCCAACTGCAAAGACCCAAGACAAGGCAAGGCGTGTGCACATACGAAGCATCACCATTGTCGTTGGTCGGCAGAAGCATCTTGCAAATCCCTACAACGCTCCATACCAAGCACTCAGTCAGGACTTCGTTCGTAGCCACGGTCCTCCTCGCCCAAGGGGCCACCAGGGGCGCTTGCGTGCTCACCGCCCTTTTCTGCCTCCACTCCTTACTCGATTGTACGAAGTATACACGACACAGTTCACGGCACCACACGACGGGACCCCGTACCTTACATACCCACAACCCAGTCATTTGCGTCTTCCCTGCGCAGAATCAGACTTCGGTCAAAACAAATCCAGTATTCCCAACCCCCCGTCCGCCCACGGCTACCAAAAAACGGGGATTCGATCAAATCAAATTACAAACTATCGGGAAAAAAAAAAGGCCTTGCTTTGGCTGATCACACCCGTATCCTGGTGGAGAAGAGTCTCGACGCGAGATAGTGCGCGCGAGAGATCCGCTTTCCAACAGTAGGGGCCTGAATCCATTCTATCCCCTACTGTACATGTTACTTATCACACCTCCGCCCTCCTCCACCTCCCCCTCCCCCTCCTCCTCCTCCTCCTCCTTCTCCTCCCCCCCGCCCTCTCCCTCAGCTGGCCCGCCTTGGTCTAAACCATCCCTCTCTGGCCCCGATTCCTTCCCATCCTCTCAGCATGAGTTGTCATGGCGGACAAGCTGACTTTGCGGCCTCCAGGCGCGCTCGAGCCAAAGCACTCCAACCCCTCCGACTCGGCAGAAGAGGAGCCATATCCAGAGCGAAACGACTTCCTCTCGGGCGTTCGACGGGGCATCAAGAAGCTGGGCTCCATCTCAGGTAGCAGGCCGGCCAATATCCAAATTAGCGATCGCTTCTCGCCCTCCACGCTATCCTTGGTGGACGCGTCCCCGCCGGGCACCAACTACCGTCGTCCCAAGAGACATGCGCCCAGTGCCAGCGACTCGATCTTGGAGAAGCCGTTGCCGAGAACACCATCCCCTCCACCCTTCGAGACCCTGCTCAGCAGCTCTACCCTACTCTCCGACCTCCAGTTGCACCCCGAACCTCTGAGGATAGCCGCGCCGGCGTCGCGACAAAATATGAACGGCAGTCGGACAAGCACCATCGACTCGGCGACGCCAGGCCCGGGGCAAGGACCCACGTACGCAAGCAGCGGCTTCAAGCCCCCTCCGAACGCCTATCTCTCGGATATGGCCAGCAGTCAAGCCAGTGCCGCGAGCTCGAGCCGGCAGGAGGCGGACGACGAGCCGAGGGAGATCACGCCCCCGAGGAGCAACGGGCCCCCGTCGGCCGGCCCGTCGCCGGCGCCGCAGCCACGGCCAGCGGCGGGGAATCTCGTCGGGACCCCGGGCGCGTCCTCGCAGCACCTGTCCGGGCTGATGTGCAACGTGCACCGGACCACCGGCCGAGAGCCGCATCCCCTGGTCGGAGCCACCACCACCATCCTGGGGGACAGACTCTACGTGTTTGGGGGCCGGGTCCTCTCCCGATCCCGACCTGTCCTGACTTCGGATCTGTACGAACTGGACCTGGTCCGGCGGCACTGGGTCAAGGTGGAGGTCCTCGGGGACGTGCCGCCCCCGAGGTACTTCCACAGCGTCTGTCCCTTGGGCGACACGAAGCTGGTCTGCTATGGGGGCATGTCTCCCGCGCCATCCCAGGGACAGGTGCAGGCAGTCGCCTCTTCACAGGCTGCCCAGGACGCGCAGCCAGAGGTCGTGGTGATGTCTGATATCTACCTGTACGACGCGCCAACTAAGACCTGGACCTTCATTCCCACGCAGGAGACCCCCCAGGGGCGATATGCACACTGCGCGACGATACTCCCCTCGTCTTCCACCTTCTCCTCCACCCACGCCGCCGCTTCCGCCATACAACACAACCTTCCGGGATCCACCCCGAACCAAGGGACCTTGGGTGTGAACCTAGACGGGACCGGCGGCGCCGAGATGGTCGTCGTCGGGGGGCAGGATAGTGCAAACCACTACATTGAGCAGATCAGTGTCTTCAACCTGCGGAGCCTGAAGTGGACCAGCACGCAACCGCTCGGGAAGAGTTGCGGGGCCTACCGCAGTGTGGTGGCCCCCCTCCCGAGCAGTGTCACGTCGCGGCTGGGGAAGAGCGCGCCGACCAGGTCCGAGGCCGCGGCGCAGGATCCGCGGGAATCCGGATCGTCGATGCTGATCTACTCGAACTACAACTTCTTGGATGTCAAGCTGGAGCTGCAAGTCCGAGCCTCGGACGGGGCGCTGTCGGAGACGTCGATGCAGGGCACGTTTTCGCCGCCCGGCCTCCGCTTCCCCAACGGAGGCGTGATCGATACCAGCTTCGTCGTCAGCGGCACGTACCTCACGTCCTCGAAGCAGGAGTATGCCTTGTGGGCCCTGGACCTGCGGACCCTGACGTGGAATCGCATCGACGCGGGTGGCAGCGTGTTCAGCCAGGGCAGCTGGAACCGCGGGGTGCTCTGGAACCGCCGCAACACCTTCGTCATCCTGGGGAACAAGAAACGGAGCCTGGTGGAGGACTACAACCACCGGCGGATCAACTTCAGCAACGTCTGCATGGTGGAGCTGGAGGCGTTTGGGCTGTACGACAACCCCAGACGCGCGACTCCCATGTCGGGGTTCGTCTCGGCCAGCTCCCCGTGTACCGCCCCGTCCCTGAGCCTCGGCGCGAAGACGGGGTGGCCGGCCGGGGGCCGGTCACTCTCGAGAGCTGCCGAAGAGCTGGGCCAGGCCGCGCTCGGCTTGCGAGAACTAGCCGACATGGATATCCTCTGCGTCGGCGGGGAACGCATCCCGGTGAACTCGCGGGTCGTTGCGCGGCGGTGGGGTCCTTACTTCGTCCAGCTTCTCCGCGAGGGGGCCGCGACCCAGGCCGGCAGCGACGCCGCCACGCTGCAGTCGGAGAACGTCTTCCGGCACGACCCCAGTCGGAACAGCAGCGTCACCATCACCCCCAGCACCGGGACGCAGTCCTCGGGCCTGAGTGCCGCTCCCACCCGAAACGGCGCGCCCTCGGCTTCCGGCGCCCCGGGCCCAGCCGATGTCTGGGCCGCGTCGCTGCCGCCCGACTCCACCGGACTCCCTCCTGCGTCCCGACCTCGGGCCCTGTACCTCCCGCACACCCTCCTGACCGTCAAGGCCCTCCTCCACTACATGTATACCTCGGCCCTCCCCCCATCGACCTCTCCACACTGCACCCCGCAGATCCTCTGCTCCCTCCTGCAGGTCGCGCGCCCGTACAAGGTCGATGGTCTCCTCGAGGCCGTCGTGGAGAGGTTGCACGAGGTCTTGGACTCCAGAAACGCCGCCGCCGTGTTCAACGCGTCGGCGATGGCGGCCGGTAGCGGGAGGTCCACTGCCTCCCTGTCTGGCCTCGATAAGAACTGGCTCTCTCCCGATTTCCAGGGGGTCCCGAGCGGCAACTACCCCTCCCTGGCACCGCTCCACATCGGCGCCCTCGGCGGAGACGGAGGGAACCCGCCAGGGCTATGCATCAACACAGCTATCGCGGGAGGGAGGAAGTCAGACGAAGACGAGACGATGAGTGCACCGAATAGCGCTGCGAGCGACCGGTCCGAATCGGATATGAGCGGCAGCGTGAGCGCGTCGGAGACCGGGCCGCGGAACAGCGCCGAGAGAGAGGTGTGGAGGGGAGACGTCAGTGCCGTGATCGGGCTCCAGAAGCGGGGCCTCCGCGGCCTCATGGAAGGGAGACGGCTCAGGGAGCGTGGTGCTAGCGTCGGCGCTCAAGTCCAGAGCTCTGGGGTGGGCCTGGGTATCGGAGGGGCCGCATGATATGGACGTGGTGGGTGGCATCTCAGTCGCACCTGGGAGGAGGGGAGGCATCGGGCGAGTGATGGGCGGTATCACGCACGGTTCATGGGTGGCTGAGGTTTGATCCTGTGGGTCTGGGCTCGCCTTGAGGGGGGGGTCCTGGTACATCGACTCGGTATCGCATTGGGTGTTTTTCAGGCTCACTGCGTCTTCATCCTGATTCAAGTGGCTTCGATTTCAGAGGACCCGAAGAAACGCTTGGTTCACAATGCTCGCGTAAGTGTGGGCTCGTCCAGCCGGCGTGGCACTCGGCGTTGAATGTGGGACTTTTGAGGGCTGCCAACTAAATTTACGGTACAGGTACCCTCTGATATGCTCCTGTAGAGCTTCGATATCCATGACAGATTATCCTCCGAAATCGCCCTCTTACAGGTCTCCCACAAAGGTCCTGATCCGATCCTGCAATACCTTGACAGCCTGGCCATCGTGCCAAAAGTGCCCAGCTCTCGGCACCTCCGCGTAACAGAACCGCCCATCGCCACCCTCTTTGCTCACTCCTGTGATGGTGTCCGCCCAAGCCCGTAACCTCTTGGCACTGACGAACACATCGTCGTCTCCAAAAACAGCCAGGGTCGGGTCAACGGCGAACTTCATATCATTTTCCGAGATTGCTTCCTTTTCCTTCCAGCACTTGGAACTCCAAAGAGTTGCGAGGCTGTTCACGATGCCCTGCAAAGGAGAGACGAGGAGATACGAGAGTTGGAGATTATCGATGATGCCAGGAACTGGATTTAGCCCTGGCCTCTCCTCGGGTCCGATCTCTCTCTCGTCCGCAATGCTGATTACAAGCGAGTTTTGTGATCCAGGCCTGCCGTTGGTAGAAGAAGCGATAGAATCATGAGTTTTGTGTCTCTCCGGGGATGTGCGTTTGAGCTTGCCAATTGAGCGGACTCGATCCACGCTCTTCTTGACCAGCTCTGGTGCATCGATAGAAAATGAACTCCTTGAACGACATGAATCGTGGCTTACTCGGTGAAGATCTTCGCCTCCCCCCATGCGGAATCCACTTAGTTTCCGAATCCTGGAATTTTCAAGCATCTCGTCATTGTTCATACTTCGGCCTCGGGGGCTGATGTTTGCTTGCAATAGAGCATATTTCTGGGCGGCGATCAACTGGTTCTGGTGGACCGCGAGACACTCGGCGCGTAAACGTATTTCTGCATGAGCAGTGCCCTGACCTGGTGCCTGGAAGGGCGCTATCAGAGAGCTTGAGATCGGTGGCAGTAAGCTAGTTATCAAAGCGCCGTATGAATATCCTGCGAGCAAAAGGCGCGGGCGCGTAGTCCTCCTATCACGGTCTGCTGTGTCAGCGTTCGGAGCGTTGAGAGACAAGGTCGTTGCGGAGCACTGCGGGTCCTTGGAATGAGGCGAATGTATCGCATGAGGCGGATCATGACTTAGATCGTGCAAGTCGGAATCAAAATTTGCGCACGTTGGCAGGTCGTCAAGAGGCGATTGAGGGGACAGGATTTCGCAATAATAGACCATGAATGCCAGAAACGAAATATAGTCCTTCTGCTCGGCCTTGGCCTGCCACGATGTTCGTCCTTGCGACGCACTCGCTCCCCTATCCAAGCAACCACTGTGAGCGTTCTGTAGAGAACAAGTGGATAGAATCCTTACCTAAAGTTAAACGTCCCAACCACAAAGTTCTGTTTCAGCAGAACATTCGCTATGATTTCAACGACTGGGTCATCCATACTTCCCCCAAGGGGTGCGTACGGGTGTGCAACAATTGCAGCCTTCTTGTTCCATTTTCCAACATGCGACATCGAGGTGGGAGCCAGGGAAACAGGGTGATATACTCGGCAGTCGAGAATCACATCGTCCTGGATGGAAGGGATCGTGAAGCTCAAGGCGGGAGATGGAAGCATAGCGGACAGTCCAACGGCCGAGTCTTGGGGCTTCTCATCCAATACGAAGGAGGCAGTTCGTAGCAAGCATCATGGTGTTTCTCGTCTCTTCTCGTGGGACTCGCAGGAATCGTGGCAGACAGGACTGTGTGTTTGATAGGAAGGCAGGCGGGGTAGCTCTCGAAAGTGGTTACTGCTGGGCGACAGACATCGAGTCGTGGAGATGAACCGGAGGTTGTCCTCTTTTCTCTGATTCTTGTTGACTGCGTGACGACAACGACGACGAATTGTTTCGGCGAGGTATCCAGAGGCTCAAGGAGAATACGTGGGAAATGTGGTGGGAGGAGGATTGTAAGGTCGAAGAACTTTGAGGTTGAATTCATCATCAGCCCCACACTCGGCAAAGTCCCTGACGTCTTGCCAAGCTTATAAGTATCTATTTCTATTTTGCGGACCTCGGTGGTCTGGGCGCTACACATCCCTTCTATATATATATATAACTAAATACGTACATTCGTTAGTACTGAGTCGAGTTACATAGAGCAGATACCCGAATCTGTTCTGCTCCTTTCAGTTGACAGCACTCGTTTGACTCCTCCGTACGGCTGTATTGTTCAGCTACTGCCTTGATCTATTCGCGCTTCGTATGTTTCGCCGTCGTTGTTTTGCCCAGGTCTTTGCATGATTTATTCATACTTACCCCTGGAATGGGCCAGGTCGCAAGTGCGGCCTCCTACAGCCGGCCCTCGAACCTCTTTGTTATCGCAAACTCGAAGTTTCTTCTGGAGTTTCCGCATTCTTTTGTCGAGCTGGTAGCAATCACTGGCGAGCGCTTCTTCCGTTGGAATTTGGGCGAACGCGGTCTATGATCCTTACAGTTGCCTTCATGGAGTACACTTGGGATGGTGGGACTTGTACTTGATTAAGTATGGTGTATATTTGTGAGGGAAACAAGTGTCGAAGACTGCCGAAGTTTCGTTCTCCGGCTCGCGGTTCGAAGTAGTCAGTATTGCTATGACAGTGACGAATACTTCCGCCTTCTTTTGGGTCCATTTAGTGTCTAGATTCTCGAGTCACATGTGGTTCCTAGCTCTGGCCCCTCTTCCTTGCTGCTCCAACTCCTATAGCTGGGAGTTACTTTCTGTTCTGTTGTCATTTTCTGCAGGTACACGGAAACAGCGCCTATTATGTTGTTGTATGAAGCCACTAGTGGTTGGGTCGCCGCTTACTGGATCATTGCAAGTTTGCAACAAGATGAAAATATATAAATCACTATTTCCCACGTGTCAGTTGTCAGCCAAGCATTGAGGCTTGGCCTTTCCCCAGGTACTCTAGCTTGAGGGCTATGTGTGTTATATCTGTTAGTCTACTAGTTCAAAAATTACTCTTATGTGATATTGAGGCAGCGTCTGCGATCTCAGGATTGTGAAAGGCGCGATTTTCCTCTTTGCACGCACCAGTCTACCAATGGTAGATGTCTTTAGGTATTATCTGACAAGTTGATAGCCCTGCCCTTGCCGATGATGGAGAAGGTAAAGCCTCTTGCAAGTGATGAACTGAAAACTACTGAGTCTGCTGCAGCAATACAAAAGGTGGGAAGCTGGGGTAAGCTTCACGCGAGCTAGATGATGAGCCGAAGATGGGGGATATGCCTTTACTGGAAACGTAAGAGAGCCTCCATTATCCAAGTTTGAAATACAAGGCTACCAGTGATGATGATTGATTTTGGATAGCCGTCCCTTCTGCAAAACTGGACCAAGAAATAAGTCTGAATTGGCTCCAGATTCTAAAGCTCAAACTTGCACCAACTGGTTGAATAAGCTCCACATCTAACACTGCAGGATTCGCCGTACTATTATTCCACTGTTGTATGCGTGATTGAGTTGTCTCATTGATCAAACAAGATTACCAAGCCCATGCCGAAAAAGACGATGAAGGTCTAGATCGAAAGGCCAGTATCTGCCAAAGACCGAGTTTATGCTGATAGAATACGTAATATGGATCAGGCATGAGAGCCTGTGGATGGACCGGATCCTGGGACTACCTTGGTCACAGTTGTGATTTGGTGTTCACTATGCTCTGTGTCTGTTTCCTCTTCAGATGTTATGTTGCCAGGCATATCGGCAAAACGCGAGACAGGACTCTGGGATTTATGCTTGATATTGTAATCTGGACTGCCATCATAGCCCAGTGTAGCCCATGCCACTCATGCCGTCGCCCATCAAAGCATTTTCATACCATCCTGTACCCAGCATCAACGCAACGTTCCCTAATTCCGCCAGGCAAACAAGACCGAGAACCCTACATTCGATTCGGTCTCCATCGCATGATCTCGCCAGTCTAATCTGTGACGTTCAAGACTCGACCATGGCTTCAACTGTCGTTTTATCCGTCGTCTTGCTTGGCCGTCCCCACCATTTTCGGCCAGATTTCTTGGTGTCGTCCTTCTTCCCCTCCTTCTTTTCATTCTTCTTCTCCTCCATTCCGTGCTCACCACCTTCCAGTGTTTCATTCAATGCCTTCCCTTCCCCTTTCTTGCCCCGGCATGCTCGGTACAGGTAGAGGATCAACAGTATGCAAAACAGCAGAGGAATCAGGCCTAAGCATACCACCTCAGTTTGTGAGGTTTGACCGCTGCTACCCTCACTCTGCTGTGGTACCATCAGTTTACAGATATTGAAAAGGGCTATCCTCAACTCACCTGCCCGTTCATAGGTGGCAGAGTTGGCGTAGGGGTTGGCGTAAGGAATGGTAAATACGGGGGCATCTTGGGTACATTCATACTGTCGGTATTGATAATGACGAAATTGTTTGTATACCCAGGAACAATAGTTGCTGCTTGTTGAGACTGGGTCGTTTGTTACATGAAAGCTGTGTTTTCGTGAAAGAAAGGCAGCCTTCAGCTCTCGACCGACACACCACCGAGCGGAGGAAGAAGGAAGGAGCAGCCAATGCCTAAGCGACTGCGTCGGATACGCTCTCCATGAAATGCCCTTCGGGCTCATACTTCCATGAGTCTGAATCTTGCCAGCCCTCGAGAACTTCCTCGAGACATCGTTGCTCTTTCAGTGCCTCTCGTGTCTTGATAGGATTCCAAGCAGCTTGAATTTTCCTGCGAAATATTTTCGCGCAGCACACCGCGACGATGACCAAGGCTATCTATTATACTGTTAAAAGAGTGCTTTCTACAATTTGCGTGGCTTGAAAAGCCTCACGGATTGTTACCGGAGTGACAGGGAGACCTCTTGTCTGAGGGTCAGATCGAGAACGGTGGCATTGTTCATCATGGCGTATGGTAAGGGATGAATTGATTATAGTTTATGGGCATGGAATAAGACCAAAAAAGATGGGTTGCAGAATGATATTCGGGAATGATGAATGAAGAGGTACCTCGGAGGTAGGTAGGAATAAGTGAGAGGAGGTGGTCTACCAAGCCGAGATTTAGTGAATTCTTGACGTAATCAGCGACCACATACCTACTACCTACCTACTACCCAAGTAGGCACTCAGGACGAACTCACTGATCTACCAAGGGCAAGAGAAGCACAATTGACCTTCAGCAAGAAATCCCGATCGTCTTTGTTTACACAATATGCAGCACGAACGACTCATGGCTCAGGTCACACCGGTAGAATGGAAGCATGATATGAGCGCCGTAACGAAAAAGAAACTTCGTTATAAACAATTTTTCAGCGCATTTTATACGAAAATCCAACCTTTCCGCATTACTACCCGACGATTCAGTAACCATTGCATTGGCATGATTCTCCCCGAATCAAGTTGATAGAAGGTATCGGCGCGGGGGCTAGCTAGTACGCAAGCAGAGTCTTTTGCGTTATTGGAAAGCTCTACTGGGAGGCCAAACCGAGATTCTCTGGCTCTGCTTTGATGACACGGAGACTACACTGTGTTAGTATGAGACATGAGTGGGAACTGGACCCCTTACGTGTTGGTGTTACCCATACCACCCTTCCAGCCTTGAACGACGACAACAGTCTCGCCTTGGGTAAGAACCTTGAGCTTCATCGCCTCGGCAATACCCCACTTAATTCTGCGGTCGACATCCTCCTGCCAGTTCACCTTGCTGAAATCAGGCTTCTCCTCTGGGAAGTAGAATGGATAAACTCCGCGATACAGGTGACCGTATCGAGAAGCGCTCGCATTTCGAGTAACCATGAAGATAGGACAGACCGGACGGTACTTCGAGAGAAGGCGGGCACTGTCTCCGCTTGTAGAGAGAACAATGATAGCACCGGCGTTCATGTCCAAGCTGGCACGGACGGCAGCCATAGCGCAAGACTCGACAATGCTGACTGGGCGTTGGACCAAGTTGCAGAGCTCCTCGAAGTGAGAAACATAGGCAATTGTGTTCTCGGCCTTCAGACAGGTTTCGTGCATCTCGGTGACGGCTTCGTTGGGGTAGCTGCCCTTGGCGGTCTCACCTGACAACATCACGCAGTCGGCTCCATCAGTAACGGCGTTACCAACATCGCTGATTTCGGCACGAGTGGGGCGGGGGTTGTAAATCATGGACTCGAGCATTTGCGTGGCGCAGATAACTGGCTTGCCGGCCATGTTGCACATGGCAATCATCTTCTTCTGAGCAGCAAACACCTCGGCAGCTGGAATCTCAATACCCAAATCACCACGGGCAACCATAACGCCGTCGGTCTCCTTGAGTATCTCGGAAAAGTTGTTTAAGCCCTGTCTATTCTCGATCTTGGCAATTATCTGAATGTGCTTTCCCTCGGGGCCAAGAACCTTGCGAATAGACTTGATATCCTCACCGCGGCGGATGAAGGAGGCAAAGACCATGTCAACATTGTTCTTGACACCAAATTTAAGATCAGCTTGATCCTTCTCGGACAAGGCTGGAAGATCGACGTCGGTGTTGGGGAGGTTGACTCCCTTTTTGGAAGAGATTTTGCCATTGTTGCGAGCCCGGGCTCGGATAGTCCTCTCGTCAACAATTGACAGAACATCAAATGCAAGAACACCATCATCAACATAGATGATACGTCCTGGCTCAATGACCTTAGTGATGTTCTTGTAGTCGACGTACCTGAATTATGGCTGTTATGTTTTGCTTTTTGGAAGAGATAGAAGGGTGTACAAACATGTTCTTGTCATCACAGGCGGTGGCATATTTCTCATCCGTGGTGATGTTGATTTCAGATCCCGCCGCGATAGGGATATCTGCATCCCCGGTGGTGTTACCAGTTCTGATTTCTGGTCCCTTGGTATCGAGAGCAATAGCAACTTGACGTCCTTTCTGTAGCTTCTCGGCCTCGCGGACGTTGTCGATTACGGACTAAATCAGACGTTAGCAAACAGATATTTCACAGCGTCAATGGATTCTTCCCTGATGATACTCTAGAGAGCCATGGCTGAAGTTCATTCTGGCTACATTCAAACCAGCAGTTCGAAGCTGGTTGAGAGACTGCACATTGTTCGTCTTTGGACCAATGGTGCAGATAACTATTAAAAAGTAGAATGTTAGCAGTGTTGCTAGAAGCGAGACTTAGCACCCAATTATGAATCAGTCAGGATGCGTGGATTAGAAACTCGAGGTTCGAAATTGGCTGAAAATCAAGTTTCGACGGGCCTGAACCTGTGATCATATGTTTTTGTCACGAACACCACTTCCAAAAGGTTTCGCCAAGTTGAGGACAATAAGGATTTGAGGAATCCCCACTTGAGAATCGGAGGATAGCCCTTCTCATCTGAGAGGATTCAAATGTGCCCAAGATTGTAGGTATCATTGCTTCAGCTCACCACGCCGACTGCTGATATTTTTGGTGAACCGGCAAGCTTACTACTAAGCCCACCCAGAGCAAGCATTCGTGACTACCCAGAAGGCATTGGAGAGCTGTAGTGCATCCAGATCCAGCGAGATGATTGAAAAGTGATAACTTGTAAAAACACGTAGTTCCGTGGAGCACTCTGCCCCTCCCAAGGCGCGTGTGAAGGATCTCCAGATGGGTTTGCGTTAGCAAAAACAAGAACTTACTGCTTGTACGGCGGTAATTTTTCGAAGGCTTGAACTCGGTGTCGAGATCAGACAGCCATTGGACTCGCGATCCGGCGGACAAGTGCTGCATTGCGGTAGCCATGATGTATTTCGGAGGGGGGATCGTGGAGATAGAATTCGGTGAGATTATGGCAAAGGCGAGACTGTATTAGTACTTGATTGCAAGTGAATGTCTTTGGAATTTCTGTATGCCCGAAGACTTTGGTCAGCTCAACTGTTCTCTTCTTGGTCTTGGTGGGGTTAGTGAGCTTCGGAAAGCGAGGAATTCACCGACAATTCTACTGTAGCACACCTGAGGCGCTTTCAGAAACCGTTGAATGCGGCAGATATCTCAAGAGTGTGGGAGGTTTGATGAAGGCTGCAACTTACGAGGAGGGAGGGAAGGAGAGAAGGAGGGGATTGTCTTCAGTTGTAAGAAAGACGATGCCTCATCCAGAAGAAATATCCCACGAAAAGCAACCCCTCCGAAACCTCGCTTACCTCATCAGATACCAGAGGCACGGCTTATCTGATTAGTCTTAGCTCAGACTCGGTCTCTTCCGCCACCTCCCGTCACCGATAGCTGAATTGCATTTTTGCCAACAAACTCTTGGACTCTCAATCTGGGACTCGTGAGGAACAAGAGGACTCGTACATTCGTCCGGGCCCTCACCAAAACCGGTCGTAACCCTAGTACGACTCAAACGCTTCCAAGCCTGTCCCTCTTGTCCAAGACTCTCTGCGACAGTATACAGAGGACTACTGCAACAAAACACCTAGAGTCAGACCGAGTTCACCTAGGAAAAACAGGCACTGCGATTCCGGTTTTCCCCAAAAATCTAATTGACAGCTGCGAACATGGTTGTCAGTCTCCCTGTGTTGCAAGTCTTCTAGACTGGAACCTAATCAGATCAGTTCCTCAACCTGCTAACACTTGGTTTGTGGGGAAAGCTCGGCAGGTTAACTCATTATGCATTTGATGCCGTCCTTTGTATGTTGCAATTGCTCTCCAAGCTCCGAAGGGTATCTGCTAACTACTGCAGTTTCTGCATTCCTTGCTGGCATGAAGAGATCAACTGGCTTAACGTATGTCAAGACCCAACTAATCCCTTCTACTACGAGAGCATCTTTGGAACAGGTGGCACTGGAACAAGCTCTCTACCCGTATCGTCTCCCGTCAGAAGCCAACTTGACTAATCAGACCCATATCGGGGACCTTAGGCCTAGTTTCAAGAAAGATTCGATCACCGAGAACAAGGATATCAACGTGTGGATTGACAAGTACCTGGGAGTTGGCGAGTGGGTGATGGATCAGTCGGTGGCTATCGCTGGGTCTAGTGGCTGGTTTGAGAGAAAGCGGTAGTTTGATACTCTGCGAAAGACCTGACCGAGACGAAGAAATTAGAATATGCTCACGAAGAAGCTGAGAAGGCAGTATCTTGTGCCGAAACTGATCTCGGAGGGGGTAAGCATCTCATGGTTACAGGCGTACGGGAGCAGCATTGAATGTCTTGGATTGGTAACCGGTCTATGCGGCGCTTAATGGACTATGGGTGTTGATGTCTCTCGCTTTCGCGGAGCCATAGTTTTATTCCAATCAAAAGAAGGCTGCGTAACAAAACACAGTGCCAAGTACTCCTGAACAAGTTATGTACATTTCTTATCCGTCCATAATTCTCCTCCACAGTTCGTTCTCTTGGAACGAGGTCTAAGGCCGGGATTGCCCAGGGAAAAGATAAAAAGATTCAGCGAGGTTGAACACGAGGATTTGCTGCAAAGGAAGAAGCATCGGTAAAATTCGTCGCAGACCAAACAAATTCCACATGCAAATATACGTAACCTTGTAAACACAATTTAGAGTATATTTGAGGGTACGATAATACGGTGTTTTTTTGGCTTGCAACGAAGTGCCGTTCTCTTGATACTTCAATAGGCACAATTCCAGTTTTCACATAACTAGACCCTATTCGCTTGAATTCTCTCTTCTTCCGAGGACGTAAGATCACTATGCACTGGAGAAGTTCGGGATATCTTAGTAATCTGGAAGACCTGCAAAGGAGTCCGATTCGAGTGTTCGATTGTTCCTCCATCATTAATATCGTACCCGTTTTTCAAGTAAGAGAATCTTTTGAAAATCTGTCCAGCAAATCCGACCTTGAGCCCATAGATTCAGACCTATTGTACTCGAGTCTCTTGGGAAGTGCACAATGATGTGACATCGCAAACATGTAGAGAAAGGCAGTGCAGTTGGGAAGCGGAAAAGGCTGTTTCTGATAGAGATTCGGGCAGAGCTTGCTTGTCCATGGTTGTTTCGCATTGTCTGTTGGAAGAATTGCTCATGATATGCTGCTTGACATTGGTCTTTGTGACAATACCGTGTGGCTGCAACAGGCCACCGTACCTTGTTAGCTTTGTCTGGCTGTGCTATCATGATTATTCCATAGGTGAGTACCTTTATCTCCTGATGTCTTTATAGTCCTTGGATTGATGATTGCCACACTGCACGAATCTTCTCAAAATTGAGCCTATCTTAATCTCGCATTTCGCTCCAGTCTTGAAGTCCTGAGAGAGCAATCGGATAGGATCATGTCGTCTACACTCGACTCATCACCCTCTCTACCTTCTCTACTCCTCCTCCCCCCGCCTCCATCGCCCGTCACTTCAGCAACTCTGTCTGCAGCATACGGGACGTCTATTACCGCTACAGCCTCGTCGTTGAGAAATCTTTCCATAGGATGTCAGCTCTTGGTCGTCTTGCCATGCCCCAGTCTTCACAGTCGACTAAGCCTTCCTAGGGCTCAGATCTATGAAGAGGCCCAGAGGCTTCTCAGCGAGATATACAGTCTTATAAGTGTCGTCTGTGCCAAATTAGGTATCGATGTCGAAGCAGGTACTCCTGGTTCTATAGACGCACGCGTTGTCTTGTTAGACTATAGTGAATCCTTTACTTTGCCAGGAGAGAATGATCCTATGCCAACCGCCTTGACGGCCGGCCCTATCATCGACCTTCCAACTCTCGCTCTTACGCGAAAGCAGTGGTACAAAGTCTTCTCTGTTACAGGCGAGGAGGGGCAGAAGCTCCTAGCAGACTATAGAGATCTTGCAAATCGAAACAGTCCACTATTACTTGGTCACGTGGAGCTTGTTGACGGTGGTTTCCGCGCGATACAGACACCAACACCTGTACATGCTGCGATCGGCTCGCCTACTGTCCACAAGGTTGTTGCTGTCGGTGGAACTTTTGATCACCTCCACGCAGGCCACAAGTTGCTGCTCACAGCTACGGCCCTTCTGCTCCAGCCAGATATGGCTGAATCCCAAGTCAACAAAAGATTGATTGTTGGGATCACAGGAGACCAGCTGCTGAAGAACAAGAAATACGCAGAGTACCTGGGGAGTTGGCACACCCGGCAGGAGGACGTCATTGACTTTCTGCTCTCGGTCCTGTCCTTTACCTGCTCAACTCGGGAAGAATCCATTCAGACCACTGAATTCGACGAACCGGTCCCAAACGGCCGCGCAATTCACACCAGAATCAAGCCCTGCTCGATAACTATCGAATGCGTGGAAATACAAGACCCGTTCGGTCCAACTGTCAGCGATGAAAGTGTGACGGCACTTGTTGTTTCTGCGGAGACCAGGTCGGGTGGACAAGCGGTCAACGATCGGAGGCTGGAACGGGGTTGGAAAGCCCTGGAGGTCTTCGAGGTCGATGTACTTGATGCAGAGGATGTCGGGGGGGGCTCAGGCAAGACCGAAGACTTTGCCTCGAAGATCAGCAGCACTGCAATACGGAAACGGAGGGCAGACATTGCTCGAGGTTCATGGCTCTAGGAATCAGATTTCCATTCAGATGGTTTCTAAAGCCCAGGCGGCCGAGCCAAGCGCCGGTTGGAACAGCGATATACAATCGAATCCAGGCAGAAGAGCGGTCTACACTGCCTATCCTCTTCTCGTCCGATCTCGCTGAATGCTCTTCGATGCTCTCCAGGGCGTTTTCTCAGGACCCAGTGCCCTCGAGGTCATGAGGAAATCACAAGCCGATGGTGATATAGGAGGCCTATGCAAGTCGCAAGCGGCTTGGGCAAGCGAGTTGGCTCATCCGCTCAAGTTGTGGGTGAATCACCGTTGTGAATGCCCGCATCAAGGTGGCATTGGGCATCCTGCGCCAATCATAGCCGTCGGATTCACGGCCCGTCGCCCAAGAGCCCAAAAGCCCAAGAGCCCGATATTCATGTTGCTGGTAGCGAGGGGCATGTCAATAATCTGTGTTGAAGGCCCATTTCCCGTCCGAGGGCCGAAAAACATGCAAGCGACTTGGAATCAGAGCGTGCACACCAGCAACCGGTGAGGGCCATGCTCGACTTGCTGTGCGGGGGGGAGAGAATTGATCCCACAGCTGCCAACGGACGAGTGCACGAACAAGTCGAGAATAAGCGCCCAGAACGCGCCATGCTGTGCATAGGTTTGCAGAATTTTCCGGGGCACGCCAATCCCAATGCCTCCTATGGATCACGCTCATAGCCGCCGAGTATATCAGACCAGACCGCTAGCTCTCATGCGTGCGGATGAAGGAGTGTCTTCAGCGTCGGAGTTGTAAGCGCATAGACACGATCAGTCGCAGTCGCAGTCGCAGTCGCATTCGCAGTCGCAGTCAGTCTCCGTGCCCGTTCCCGTCATGTTATGCCCCCCCCCCCCCCGATCTGTACGTCCCTACCGTACCATGGATGTTATATCCTGTGGTAACAAAACCGTCAAATGCTGTGCGGATTTGATATGTACACAAACATGAAGAGCACGCCCATAGCATGTATGCACACCACACTTGGGCGCCTCGCCTCGTTCATTCTCATCACACCGCTCCGCCATGGAACGGGTCTGGATCGGTCGAGTAGAAGCGCCTTGTTGTTTATCTCACATGACAGTCACTCGATGCGAGCAGATATGCACAGTGTACACGCAGCATGCAGGCGACCCGCAGCATGATAGGCTGAGTCGTGACGCAGCCGACCCCATTTTCACATCGGCTCGAGGTCATGCTCATGTTGGGTATATGTATAACATGTTTGAGATATATATATGTATGTATATTTACATATATATATATCCAACATGTGTCACGTCACACTTCCACGCACCACCGCTTTCTCGTCTCTCTCGTCTCTACCGCTTTCGCGCGAGCAAAGGTCGCCGGCCCGCACGCCTCACCATCATTTCGTATGCGTCTGTCAACGAAGCTGTTCAGATACCCTTGCTGCCTTGTCTTCTCTCACAATCGTCTTCACACATCTCATACCCACACACACGCACAATCACCAGCGCTACACTTGCATCGTCTCTGCCGACCCAGATGGCCCTGAGCATCTCAGAAGAGCCGCTGCCTGTGGCGCCGCAGCCCCTTTCACTGGTCGACCTTCCGCCGGAGCTTCTTGTCAAGATCGTCGAATACTCGAGCCAGTCCAGAACGCAACTGCTGGAATTGTGGAGAGAGAGAATGAGCCTGAGTATGGAAAGCTTTGCCGCTGTTCCAGAAAATGATTTCGGCCACATCGGCCAGTTCGTACGACGAAATCGACCCGTTTTCCACCAAGTTCCAGGCAGCTGACTCAACTCACAGAGGCTCGTGTGTAAGGTGTTTTCTCGCATCGGTCGCGATATCCAATTCACGCGTATTCAAATTCGATTCTCGCCCGAGGGCTTTCGTATGTTCACCGAGGACCATCCTGCTCTGACTTCTTAACTGAGATGTTCTATTGTCTGGCAGAGAAGCTGGACGCATTTATGAGATGGCACACTTCTAAAGAAGCTGCAGCAGCAGTCAAACAGTTCTCATACATGATTCCCCCGCTCTACAGCAAAGGCGCGTACTGATTTTGCCCAGGCCTAGTTCCAGCTGACCATTGTCCTCAGATAGAGCTCAGTTTGAGGAGATCTTGCGCGACTTTGATCAGTTACCACAGAACACCTCACCGGGCCACAGGTCACAAGCCCGACCCGACAACCACCAATCACGTATCGCGGCACTCTCTCGTGGTCAGGTCGCAAAGGCAATGACAAAAGCTGACGATCAAAGGCGAATTATCGGAGAGAGTGTTGATCTGAATGCGTTGCTTGCTGCTTTCACGGAGTTCAAAAACCTGAAGCAGATAAGGATTATGAGGGTCATGGACGAGGTCGATCGTGGATGGGCTATGTTCTTGAGAAACAATCCAGTTTACGCCGATGAACTGACGGCTTCGGAATGGAGTGCGGCGTCGGAGCACACCATATCCACCGTATATACCGCTGCTGAACGTTCCGTAGGTATTCCTTTCTTCAGAGGCGTTTGGAACCCTTCTTTCATCTGGGTCTATCTGCCAGCAGGGGTTAAAATTGTACTACGACTTTCTGCTGTGAGGTCTGATTCACATACTAATTGCGGATTCCCGAATGACAGGCGTCTCCATTCAACCGTCTGTCGAGCCGTTTTATGGACCCATCCATACCTCTGATGATCACGTTCCCCTTGAAAAGGAAGATTGAATCAGTCGCTCGAAAACTAGAATCTATCGAACTGCAACTGATTGACCACCCAGATCCAGATGAAGAGATCACTGGATTGTCGCCCATTTTCGACACGTTATTCAGAGCAGCTGTCGGTCTACACAGCTTTCACATCGGATCTAGCCACCGGATCTCTGTCCCTCTAGAGACGGTATTCCACGGGCTCCACTTCAAACACCTCAAGCATATAGGCTTGCATTTGTGGCTACTGGACTCAGAGGAGCTTCTCGGCTTACTATCCCGGCATCAAAGAACACTTCGCTCACTGCGCCTCAGACGTATTGGCCTGAGAAGGGCATACGAGGGGGACCTGACCTGGCAGCGAGTTCTCCGGTATATTCGGTCGCAGCTCAAGTTGAATTGGATTAGCTTGAGAATGATCAGCTACGAGGACGGGGAAAGCCAAACCGCCGGCATGCACCCCACGGCTCCGATACCCCACCAGCATGATAATGATTCGGAGAGCGACATCGAAGATCCGAACGACTGGTCTGATTCCCAAATCGAGGACGTGGAAGAGGAGGAGGAAGAGAGCGAGGAGGACGGCGCAGGTACAACGACGGCGCAGGATACGAGCTCAATACAAGATTTCGCTGACGACGAGGCCTCTGTGGAGGGACATGGGATTGACGAGGCATCAATTGGCGAGCCGGAAGAAGATGAGGACCATCACAGCGATCTCGATGAGATTCATGGTGAAACCGAAGTAGATCATACCGTGTCATCATGCCATTGCCATCGTGGGCTTGCTTGGGGTGATCTAGGCGACGACGGAGTATTAATATCAAAACAGCAGTGGAAGAGATGGGAAAGCTGGAGCATTCATAGATGTGGGCTCCACGATCCACATCAATAAGGGGGCCACGCCACGCCACCCCGTGGTTTGAAGGCGTGGTGGTGTGCTCGTGTGTGCCACAGGGTACGACCGTGGAATAACGCATCTCGACATGGAGCTCGGCTCCTACGCTCCGGGTGCTCAGGAAGATTGGAGGGTTCACCATGCCGCAGAATGGCAGCTATCGAACGAGTTCCTCCTCCTAATCCATTACGCAATTACTACCACTACAGAAGGATCTGTCCGCCATCCACGACCGCATGAGACCCTAACCTTTCGGTCAGCTCACAAGAGGTCGAGAGTCGAAACAGCAACTCATCGCTGATATAACCCCCCTGCGGTACTGGCAAGGAAAATCACCGCTCCGGTGAGCTTGACGGAAGAAGGTCAGCAAGCCCAGAGGAGCATTGTTGAGAGACCTACTCGCTCGGGGAGCGCATTCGACCTGTCGGGGGTGCATCCGCCCACATGGCTCTTCCTTCAGCCATGCCATCTCCTTCATTCAAAATTGTCTCCATCTGCCCAGGCGGAATCGAGTTCACCCGGATACCGTATCTCGCCCACTCGGCTGCCGAGCAGCCTTCCAGCATCAACAAAGCCGCCTCACTCACATGATAAGCGATTTGCGGTTGTGGGGAGTTGACTCGATGGCCGGAATACGATGCAACGAACATCATGTTTCCCCTCCTCCTGACTCCTGTTCGATCGTCCGTCTGTCTGGCTGTAGCCCGAGCATAGAGGAATGTTCCGGTAGTGTTGATGTCAAGGGTTTCTTCTCCATGGACTTGCCGTCCTTCTGATTGCATGCGTGCAGTCAACAATTCTTACAAGGCAGAGAATGTCCACCGATGCCAGGATCTGGGCAGTCTCATCTACAGCCCTTGCCACTGCCGCATCATCGGTAATGCCTACCTGCGTAAAGCTGATGGTTGCCGCTGTGAAGGCCTTCTGCAAAGATTCTATGCCCTCTTGGGCATGGGATGGCTTGACGTCAAAAACCATGAGGCCTGCAAGGCCATGTTTCCATAGAGCCCCGCCAGCTTCGAAGCCTAACGTGCCAGTGCCTCCTGTTATCCTGTGATTTGTGTAAGCCGGTTTTCCTTAAGCACGGGCAGGGGACCCTTTTCTGCGTTGCGTTTCCTTTCACCTCAACTCTTAGTCACGCCCTCTCGTTGCTGTCAGCCTTTGGGGAGACGGGGCCTGGCGGGCTTGTTCACCCCTCTCCTCTGCCGAATATCACTTGCGGGAAGATTCTGGCCGACATGGCGTTCCGGCTGCCTTCTACCGAGGGAGATGCCACTTTGACGGGAACCCTCGATAGATACGACTCGGCTCGAATAGAAGCTGCATAGTCCAAGGCCCGGTCGAGGTGGACTTCTCACGAACGGTAAGCCAGAGCCAAATTCCAAGCCTCCCTCCCTTGGGTACCGTGTATATATACACACGTCTCTGCACTCAACCATCTCGGCCCTCGACGATTGACGGGGGATGCTCTGCATGTCACCGTTAACCTGTGGGCCGTCCCGACATCCCTCGTTGCTCGTAGTCGTAGTGGAATCAACGTTGAATTCGACGTCCAACAACCCGACCCTGCTGGTAGAGTCGCATCATCATCATCAGATCCCAGTCCTCTTGCTTGGAGCACGTGACTTGGCTCGTGGTTCGGTTTCGCATCGAACGCCTTCACCGACTCGCCCACGACCGAACAGCTGAGCAACGCATGTGAACAACCGCTTGCTCTCCGCGGCACCTGGCCGCCTCGCCTCTCTGCGTCAACGCGTCCCCGGTGGCATATGACATGACCAGCAACGATATGTAACACTCGTTTCTTCCGCATCGCATCGCGCGTCGCATCGACCTGGAATCTGGAATCCGGCTATATCATCACTTGATCAAGGCCAGTCGCAAAGGGCTGTCGAGATGTCCCGCTCCTCGTTCCTTTCTCGCTCCTCGCGAGACAGCAGCCCGCTCCCCCAGCACTCCAACGCCATGTCTCTGCAGAACCTCTCTCCGCGCGCATCCCAAAGTCGGCTTGCATCTCCCTCCCCACCGCCATCCTTCTACCGTGAGCGAAACATCCACAGTCCACCGCCGTCGCCATCCCGAACGAAAGCTCGAAGAATCCAGTTCGCAGCCCCGCCGCCCCCGATAGTGGCCAGCGCCGTATTCCCTCCGCCGACCGCGAGTCGTCACGCGCATCGCAATAGCCTGAGAGGGAGCTTGGAGGCCGTGACTGGGGGCAGCAGCTCCAGCACACGGATGGGCAGGGGCAGTGGTGGAACCGATCCCCTGCTAGGATTGGAAAGACGCGAGAAGGCAATACAGGATGATTTACAACTGTTGCTGGATGCGCAGTCTGCGGGACTGATCCAGGGTTTCGGTGGGGATGCAACCGGAGCTGGAGGGGATGGTAGCTCGGATGCTGGGAGCAGCACACCGACGACGAGGTCTCAGCAGAGAAGCTCAAGTCGAGGGCAGAGTGGAGGTATCGTGCCCGTGAGGCAGCCAAGGAAGGATTTCGTTGGGCTGCGGGGTGCCAGACGTGGTCTGTTGAGAGATTTGGGCGAGCTGGTGGCAGTGAAAGAAGAACAAGTTGGCATACTGACTAGTGAGATCCAGAGAAGGGACGAGGTTCTGGCCAAGCTGGATGTATGGGAGAATATTATTGAAGAGGTCAGAGGACACCTCACTGGCTACCGCGGCCCTGGAGGACCCGACGATGGCGCGGCTGGTGGGGAGGAAACACAAGAGCTCGTGGATTTGAGAACCGAAGAAGCGGCCGTGGAGAACGAGGTCCGGGAGATGGAAGACCGCCTCGCTCGGATGAAGGCCAGGAAACGATGGTTAGGGGAGCGGATCAGAGAGTGCATCAACCGAAGAGAATCTCGGCTGAGTAGCTACCGTGGAGCATTACGAGATCTCGAGGCGGAGGTCAAGGTTTTCTTGAGGCGGCCTCCCGTACCCGTTTCGGTGGTGATGGGCGACGAGGAGGGATTCACAGCACTGCCAGCCAATCGACGGACATTGGGTATGGCTCGAGAGTGGTGGAGCAAAGAGAGATCGCAACTCAAGATCCGCCAAGAGGAGGCTGAGAGAGAGAAGTCAGCCCTCCAAGAGGGCGCCCGGCTGTGGGACGAAAGTGTCAGGGTCGTCTCCGAGTTCGAGGATGGGTTACGGAAACAAATGGCGAGCACAGATATGCAAGATTCCGAGATGCTACGGAAGCAGATAGACACCATGGGGGCTGTCATACAGAAACTCTCCGGCACGCTCCGCATCGCCGAAGACAACGGCTGGAATCTGTTGATTTGCGCTGTAGGAGCTGAGCGGGAAGCTTTCAAGGGAGGGGAAGAGATTCTGAGGGGGGCACTGGGCATGGCACAAGGGGACGACGCCGAGAAGGCTGCGGCGAAGAGTACTGGTGACTCGAGTAATGCGGTCGAGGAGTTGAATCAAGCGCCAGAGAGGCCCAGGGGCCACGATACTGAGAGCGAGGACGATGGTCCTAATTTGGCCGAATTGTTAGTTGACCGAGGAGATAATACTTCTCGACAAGCGAGTGTTGAATGATACCAGAGCATCACGAGTCTATGACTCGGTTCGTTGTAATGTCCCCATCCCTACTTGTGAGCAGAAGACGACATACACATAGACGTATTTGGTGAATGGGGAGTAGGAGGATGCCAGACCAAAGGCGCTGTCCGATATTACTTTCGACGTCCGATATCCGCCCAACTCTGATCTTGAGCATCACTTGCCCTCCATGTTCCACCCGCGCGTATAGATAGCCCAAGCCGGCTTGACGCTCTCTGGATTCCTGCGATTCCAAGGCGCCTTGGCGTGATACCACCACAGGCCACTACCCACCTCCTCAGATCTCCGCCGCCCTTTTTTCCTGTCGTCGAGATGCCATTCAACCTCCCCCATTCCCCCTCTCGGAGCACTTCGCAACAAGAGAATGCCTTCACGCCCGGCGCAACCTCAGGGATCCTGCAAGCTGCCCAGCAATTAGGTTCTTTGGGCGCGCCGAGTGGAAACCTAATCGCGGTAGCATCCAGCCGGGCAGCTGCTGGGACCGACCGTCTTCTTCCCTCCAACGGACCCTCGCCGTCTGCCGGAATCCCTTCTGGCTCCCACTCTGCTTCGTCGGCTTCCCATGGTCTGCAGCAGCTCCACTCGGCGACGACTTCTGCGCCCTCTGCCAGCCGAGTTCCCAGTCAAGGGCCGGGCCAGCGCCTCGAGACGCAGAGACTATCGCAGCCCGCGGATGAGCTGCATCTGGACGCGAGCGCGAACAACATGGCTTCGCAACGAAGCCCTTTGTCACCAAGAGAATACACGACCGGAGGCCCTCGCATCAGCCTCGAGCAAGCAACCCCCGAAGCCTTGCCATACCAGAGCGCGGGGCAGCAGCTCCCAGGCTCGCTACAACCTGGCAGACCAGGGCCGATGTCTGCGAACAATGCACCGAGCATAACGACTGCTCCCCAAACCATGTCTCAAGAACAGTACACGACGCCCTCGCGCTCGTCGGCTCTCGGCCTCTCTCACAACTACACTCGCTCGAGTCCCGCAGCTGGGTTTGAAGGGCAGAGTTACGCCCCGTTTACCCCGTCAACCCCAAGCGGTGGGAATGACTTCACGCCTCCTACCAACCAGAAGTACACGCCTCAGAACAGCCAGCGGACAGTGTCGAACACCCCCCTGGGTCTCGCCGATATCCGACCTCGCGCGGACTCGGGGCTCTCTGAAGGAATCCCGGGCGCCAATCCATACTCGTACGATGGTGCCAATGCTGTCCCGACCAACAGCAATTACCTCGCTCCATGGGCGATATACGCTTTCGACTGGTGTAAATGGCCAGCGCATAATCATGATGCCGGGAAGGTTGCCGTCGGAAGTTATCTGGAAGATGGCCATAATTTTGTAGCTACCATCTGTCGGGGTGCATTTTCTGGACATCTGCTAATGTGCATCCCAGATTCAAATTCTTGATTCGCAGATTGCCCCCACCCCACCAGAATCCTACGTCCTCGGAGCCCCCAAACATGGATTGGACTTTGCGAAGATAGCGGAAGCAACACACTCCTACCCAGTCACGCGCCTACTGTGGGAGCCTCCCTCCTCTCAAAAGCAGTCAACGGATCTTCTTGCAACGTCCGGCGACCATCTCAGGTTATGGTCTTTACCTTCAGAGACGCCGGTGGCCTCCCCGGGGAACTCCATCTCCCGACCAGCGAATCATGGTCGAGATTTGCCAGCAAGCAAGCTCACACCACTGGCCCTCCTGTCGAATTCCAAAACACCGGAGCATACTGCCCCTCTAACCTCCCTTGATTGGAATACCGTCTCACCAAGTCTGATTATAACTTCGAGTATCGACACGACCTGTACCATCTGGGACATTCCGACTTTGACCGCCAAGACGCAGCTGATTGCTCACGACAAGGAGGTATTCGATGTCCGGTTCTGCGCCAATAGTGTCGATGTCTTTGTCAGTTGCGGCGCTGATGGCAGCGTACGGATGTTTGATCTTCGAAGCTTGGAACACAGTACCATAATTTACGAACCGAGCGCCAAGGACGACAAAGGTACCAGGAAGCTGGCAATCAACTCGATGCATGCTAACCACCTTGTAGATAGCAGTCCGGGGGGGGGGAGAATAAGTCCGACTTTGGCCCAGCAGACCATGTCCAATGCGCCACCCCTGCTTCGCCTTGCCGCCTCACCACACGATACTCATCTTCTGGCCACCTTTTCTCAAGACTCCAGCATCATCCGGATCCTCGATGTGCGGCAGCCAGGGCAGGCATTGCTTGAGCTTCGCGGTCACGGGGCACCGATTAACTGCATAGACTGGTCCCCCTCTCGCAGAGGGACCTTGGCCTCTGGAGCCGATGACTCTTTGGTCTTGATATGGGATCTGCTCAGCCAGAGCACTGCCCTTGCTCCGCCCGGCCCGCCCATCAACGGAGCCCCCGTCATGGAAAACGCTCGCGGACCAACTGCCAGCTGGCAATGCGACTACGAGGTCGGAAACATCAGCTGGGCACCGCACAGCGCCCTGAACAACGAGGGCGGCGACTGGCTCGGGGTCAGCGGAGGGCGTGGCATTTGGGGAGTGAAGCTTTGACGATGTTACGCGCGAGCAGATCGTCGTTGGTCATGGGCGCGTACTCACATATCAAGCCAGGGCGTTTCGGTTCAGGGTTTGCGGGCGGCATTCAACGTCCGGGCATTTGCGACGGGCTTCTCCTAGAGCCCAGTGTACCATAGGGCCAAAAGCGTTGGGTCTTTTACGAAGCATGAAGCCATGAGTCCATGCAGTTGCTGTAATGGAGTGGCAAGAGGAAATCTCAGTCGCACAGAAGGGGTGCCGTTTTCAGATCGCCCCGGGACAATTCGGTTCCAATGATCGATGCTCAGCTCGTGAAAGAAGTGAGCCCGGCACCTCGACTGCTGGGCCCCTGTGACTGGGTCGAGACCTTGCATTTCTTCCGTTCAATTGCTATCGGTTGCTCAGTGACGACTCTTAGCCAGACATGTTACATGCCCAGGAGTCCATTCCTTCGCCCCTCCTTACTCGTCGTACAATGCTGCCCCAGACTCCCAGCGAAAGCACGATTTCCAGTCATTGCCACTCCAGCCGTGCATTACCAAGCCCTCAACTCGTTGCCGGTTCGCAACCTCAGTCAACGTCGTCGGCACTGGTCTCGGGTAGCTGCTCATTCTCCTTCCCTCCGGCCGCCAACTGCTCCCCCGCCACCGTCTTTTCCTGTTCATGCTGCTCCTGCGCACGCTTCGGGGGCCGATCAAACGGCTTCCCAGCCTCGACACCAGCCTTCACGTTGCCATCCTCATCGACATCTTCCTTCAGGTAGAGCGTGAACAGCACGACGAAGAGGACCGTGTCGGTCTTGCGGTTCTTGAGCGTGTATCTTAGGCTGTGTGAGCGCTTGGGCACTTTCCTGTTCCACGGCAGGTTTTCGTTGGTACGGCTGGTCAGACTCCACCGCAAGAAGGGGGCGCGCAGTGACGGGCGGAACAGGATTTGGGCTCACCTGAGGCCTTGTCCGTCCCAGTAGTTCATGATGGGCAGGGTGAAGCCCGGCAGCCGCAGGGCAAAGTCTGCCTGGGTAGTCAGTCGGGCAAGCCTGTTGAGCGAGCGGGGCGCCAGACCATTGAAGTCCAGATAGGGATTGTAGAAATCACACCCATAGACTCGGCCCTCTTCCCACTCCCACCCCTTCCGCTTGTCCTCGTGCAAAAAGTGCTTCTTTCGCGCCGCCTCGGTGTCGGGCACACCCTGTTCCCATCTCAGCTCCCGCCCCTCGGCGTCGCCGCCCTCCTCGAAGACCAAGCCGGCCTCGTGTTCTCCGATGTCCTGCTTTCCACCCTTCGACCCGACGTGCAGCCTGTTGACACTGCTCGCCGCCGGCCCGTACAGGTACGGCTTGTCCGCATAGACATCGCCATCCAATCCAGGATCGATTGCCCACTTGACGATCCGGAACGCAGTACTGAATCCGGGCGGGAGACGGTCTCGAATCGGGTGGTCAAAGTCGTTCCCAAAGACCAGGTCGTCGCCATTGATGGTGGTCTTGGGCTGGAAGCGGAAGGCTATGCTGTACTGATCTTGATTCTTGTCGTGGGGCGGTAGGTCGAAGTACGGCGAGGTCGTGGAGGATGTCTTGGGCAGGCCGCGGTAGGACTGCCAGCTAATCAATTAAGGTTCCTCCCCACCGCGGGGAGAGCTTACCTGGATCCTGACGTTGAGATCCACGTTGATATGCTCGGTATCGATCGTGACGGATCGTGCATCGTTGACCGGGACGACCTGGTGGGTTGTGGTTTCATATCCTGGTCCTGCGGTAACCCGCAAAACGTATTTCTGTGCCATGGCTAGATAATGCGGTTGCCTGGGGTTGTTGTCGTGGGAAATGGCTTCTGAGGGGCGAGTCTCGAGGAATAACAAGTAGATGACGGGCGGGAGCACTTCAATCTCGGCTGCACGGCACCGAGAACCAAAAAGAGGCTGCGATACGAGTTTGATCGATGCGTGGGGAAGACAGATCCCAGGGTAATTCACCACGTCCACGGCCGCTCACAGATATTCGGCCGACGATGGGCAATGGAGGCGTTTTGTTTTTCAATTCTGCAACCGGAGGCGATACGTCACTGAGCTTTGAACCCTGGAAGCAAGCATGTGCCATCAAGCCTCAATCGAACCCACGTCAGAGCTTCGAGAGGAACACAGGGCAGGCCTCTCAGATTTCATTGCCAAGGAGCGCAGCGATGTCTTATTATCCATAATTCTACATGGTTTCCTTCCTCTCTACCCACGTCTGCCTACAATCATGTCCCTCGTTCCGATTTTCGCCAAACAGAACAGAGCGAGCCGGATACCTAAGATTACACAGCGATTGGCGCGAGAGGAGGGTCGTGAGAGGGCGACAGGAAATCGTCTATATTGACCCGGTGGTAAAAACTGATATGCCCAAACCCGGCCCAATACTGAGCCAAGCGATCGTGTGAAATCATAATCAGCTGGCTTTCAATGTACTTGTCTAGAAGATGTTAGCCGTTGCTCGGCAACATACTCCGTCGGAAGCCTCACCATTCCGGAACATCCTTGCCGCGATATGTCCTCTGCTCTTCACAATCCTGGCACCCTTGAAACGCTCTTCGGTTGCCGTTCGGATGAATCCGGCCTTGGAAATGTCGTCTGAGATGAAGGTATATTCTCCCCGTGGTACGTTTGGATCACCCGTCAACTTGATGGCTTCCAAGCTTCCGCGGTAGGTCCGCTCTTCCTTCTTCCTGACACTCCATTCCTCGACACTCTCATCCTCTGCTTGTACCACGCTTGCTTCGTCAAAGGGCACTTCGTCATCGGGCTGGTGCATAAGTAAGAATTCACATCCGTGGCCACTGTAGTCCCCGACCCAGATGCCCCGATACGGCTTATCTTCTGTCGGCGTGTATAGCTTTGGGTCCAGAGTAGCATAGGTACAGACTTCTTCTCCCAGATGAAGACCGGGGGAGGAGGATCCTGACGGCATCTCAATCCACCTTCTAATGCGAAACGCCTGGTTACTAACCTGTGATCGTGTCTGTGGCTTGTGTCCGGCTGTTACGAGCGCCTCTTGACTCGCGTTGTGGACTCGATGTCGTGCCGGGACGATGGATGGAGGCCAGAGCTGCATATTCGACGGGCGCTCTTCGACTGGCCGGGTGAGGATGAAGTTGGAAAACACGCCTCGGTGGCTTCTCTCCGTAATCCTCATGGGTATCTCGGCCCGGAATCGCTGTGCCGCACTAGTCTGTTCAGAAGCATCCATCAATGACTCTTGAGAAACGGCATCTAGCTGTAGCACTGGCTGGTCCATGTGTAAACGACATTGTGGCTCGAATTCATGTATGAGGACCTGGTCGTCGTATTCCCAAGGGACAAATGTAGGGTTCGGGCGCTCTGCAACAAGACGAAAGCCTTCGATACTCCCTTTCCGAGGATCGTACCGGGTGATGATGAGCTTGCCGGTGAGGAAGTAATCGCAAAACCATACTTTATACTTTGGCAAGAACCAGTGTGGATCATGGCTTATGTAGAGCTCCCGGTAGGTCTTGCAGGGATATGGGGATGTCAAGCTAACGCCAGGTATGTTGTCTTGGACATGGCGTTGCCATGCTAACTCGGATTTGGCATGCGCGGCGAAGAATTTGCAAGTCGAGGATACGGCGACTAGGTCGATGGGGCCGAGGAAAGAGAGGATATAATCGACCAGCTCGAAGGGCAGGCCCACAAGATGTTTTGATTGAGTCGAGATCGACATGCTCGGATCTAGAGATTCCACGTCAGTCCCAGTTGGTATCCGTGAGGGCTATCGGTCGGGGATCTTGATGCGAGGTGCTGGACCAAACAGCTGCAAGATCGCTCTTCATGTACCTTGGTGATCGATATTGGAAGCCTGGGTCATTGGCAGAGGCTTGACCGGTTCCGCCTCGTCGTTGGAGAGCATCTGATCGTTCCTTTGTCGAGCGTCCTCGCTGCTAGGGCTTTCGATAATAGCCAGGGAGTCGATGAGGCGATCCTGGCCATGAAGTCAGTACGTGTGGTCAATGGAGAGATTTGGGACTCAGAGGGTAAAGGATTGAGCTCCTCACTTCCCAGGTCCCTGCAGATATGTATTGGGGAGGGGGTTGAGGGGGGAGAGATTTCACGAACATAGTCCTGTTCTATGTCTGGGTTGATGCGTTCATGCACGTACTCCCGGTGGTTGTCCATCGGAAAGTCGTCCGGGGCGGGGAGGGAGAGTGGGTGGGAGGAGGAGAGGGAGGGGGAGGGAGAGGAGATACGGAGAGATGAAGATGAAGATGAAGTTGAAGTCCCCGTCCCAGTCCGAGTCCAAGTCTCAGGTGCGAGTGATGTCGAGGAGATGTGATGAGCGCATCATGTCATCTGCAACTCATCGCACTCGAATCATCTTCCTCACTAACCGCAACGGTGCAGGTACAAGCGGGATACCTCGGCTACCTCTGGTCTCGACCAAGCTGACTAATGCGAGAGTCGCTTATCGGTATCCAGGTGGAGGTGGTTGTGCCCTTTTGTATCTTGGCTATCTACCTACAGTATCACCTTGCGACAGGAAGCCGTGATTTCCACCATTTGTCGACAGTATCTTCCTACCTTGCATGGAGAGCCTGCGCAAGAGACCTGGCTCCTCTACCTGTGTGAGTGTGTACATATTTGTAGATATATGTAGATATGTGTATATACAGATTGTGTACATATGTATATATATATCTATACACACTTAAATATATCCCCGCTATCCCTTTTCTAGTGCGGATCTGGCATGTCGGCCTGCAGCCGAGACACCAAGCTTTGCAAGCTTTCCCAGCCACATTGCATGCGGTACTAGCTTATATCACCACCGAGTAAGAGCTAAGTTGTAACAGGTCAGTGGCAAGAGGGAAGAGAGAGGTCAGAGGCAGGATAGAGCCCAGAGGTAAATTTTCACAGGTAAAAGGTCCAAGGCGTCTACCGACAAAACGCATTCGGGTCTGGGGAAACGGCTGGACCAAGGAACGCATGGGTCCGGGTTGAGGGCGACGCCGAGGCAGAGGTCGCTTGATACAGGGCTATGGATGTTTTGGCCAGATGGGCACCTTCTTACCCGTATGGCAGACACAAAAAAAAACGGCCGAAAGGCCACGCTGGGTGCACGTGTTGGCGTCGCAGCCCCGGCTGGCCACAAGACTCGAGGGGCCATGGCTGGACTGGCTTTCGCTGCCCCGGTGAGCCGTAGGCGAAGGTGTAACCGCTTTGCATTATCTAGGCCGATGCTCTCTAGGCCAACGCTCTTCGCCGGACGCATTCAGAGGCGGGTGCACCTCTCCCCTCGGATCCCATCATGTGTGGCGACCTTACCCATCATTTCAAAACACCACAGCTGATCTATAGATATCCGCTGAACAGTCAACAACCGTCGTCCCCTCCCCCGGGTAGACCTTCGCCACATCCCCTCAATCCACATAACGTGGCCCATCATCCTGCCAGCTAGCCGCGGGTGTCTCAGGAGGCCCGTAGCTGGCCCCAGGAGTAGGGGCCGAGTATGCGCCGTAATTGGCGCCAGGGGTAGGCGCGCTTTCTGGCTGGGGAGTCGGGGCGCCCCAGTAGTTCCCAGAGGTCGGACCCGGGGTAGGGGCAGCGTTGCCGTAGCTCGCTCCCGGCGTGGGCGCGCTGTACGGAGCCGGCGTCGGGGCATTGTTCATCGCGGCCGGGGTAGGCGCCGAGAGGTTGTTTCCGGGCGTCGGTGCATCAAAGTTATTGTTCCAGCCACTGCTTCCAAAGTTATCGTTGGAACTGGACGTCGATGGCTGGTAAGCAGGCGTCTTGGAGCCACCGCCCCAGGTATCACCCCCGCCGCCATACGGAGTCTTCGACCCAGAATTGAAGCCGTCTTGTTGCTGAAGACCATATGCAGGCGTTTTCGCGCCAGATGACCAAGCAGGCGTTCTGTTACCGGCGCCATAGGCAGTCCGGCTTCCGTCGTAGGGGTTGACAGTTCTGGAGCCATCCGGTGCGTGCCATGCAGGTGTTCGACCTCCATCGCCACCAGACTTCCAAGAGGGGGTCCGTCCTCCATTCGCCGCGGCGGGTGCTGTGACTATTAGTTAACGTGCCAGCGGTATCAAAAAGGCAAACTTACTCCTAGAAGACCCCCAGGCCGGCGTTCTATCAGTAACAGACGGCATCGGGGTCCTGCTGCCATGGCCACTATCCCAGTTGTGACCTGGAGCCGCGCCACCCATACCTCCCCTGCTGGAGCCGCGAGGAGTGGCACCCCCCCGCCCACCTCTCGACATCGGGTCGATTGTCTGTCCCGTAATCCGGTCCTTGAAGCCCAGCGCATCCTTGGGGACATTGACCGTCTTACTCTTCGTGTGCAACTCGACACGAGCATGGGTATCCGTGGTCTCTTTCACAATTCCAAGCAAGCCCTTGTACGGACCTTTGCGAATCGTCACAGTCTGACCTATAGACCGATCTCGTCCAAACGACCTCGGAGGAGGCATATCGTTGTTGACACCACCAGGGTTACGCTTCATCGCCGGATTCATGGAATTGAGATCCTGTGGAGCAGAGGACGTGACAAGTCGGCCTCCCTTGGCAGAAACAGTTGCAACGCTTGTCGTTCTGGTAACAAAGACGCCGGCATTTTCGCTCTGGGCAGGATTTCGCAAGAAAAGATAAGCTCGATGAATATGAATAATCTTCCCAGATCTTCCCTCACCGCCATACTCCTTGACACCATCGTCTGCGCGGATCTCCGATCCATTCCGGTCGGTTGCAACAGCGTGCTTACGCTTTTCTAACTTGTTCGAGATTTGGGAAGGCAGTACCATCCGTGTCTGGTTGTTCTGGTCAAGCACAACCAGGGTCTCTCGATCAACCTTCACGACGCACGCAACAGTAGAGGGATCGAGCTGAACCAGATCCCATAGCTCGAATTGGCCAAGAGATCCACCACCACCAGAATCGCTGGCTTCTCGGAGATCCTTGCTGAATACCGTGACCTCAGTATTGCTCTGATCGGTGAGGAGGGTGACCCGATCCTCGGAAATTTTGACGACCATTCCGACTTCGTCTCGAAATCTGCTTCCACCGATGACCTTGACATGGTCTCCTTCGCGGAATCGCTTCCGGAGGCCCTTGACAGGTACTTCAATTGTCTGTCCTCTAAGGTCGCCCTCAGACACCGCCATTGTCACAATCTCACCTTGGACCGATACTGCCTTACCAACAACCCCCTTTTGTTCTCCTTCGTAGACTTCAATGACATCTCCCGGAAGGTATGATGCATTTGCAGTGCTAGCTTTGAGACTGGCAGCAAGAGCATTGAGGTCCAGGTTTTCAGTTCCATCCTCGGCCCCAGAAGCGAATCTTGTGACTTCCTCCAACGTCGGGTTGACATCCTTGGTGATCAGGGTTTGGATCTTCACCTCCTTCTCACAGTATCCGTTGATGTACTCATCGCCAAGATAATTCCAGGTCTTGGTATCAGATCTTCCCTGAAGGAACTTGGCGTGTCGTTTCTTAGCTTCCACTTCGCTGAACAAACGCTGCGGCGGTCGCGGCCCGGTTGTTGGTCGCTTCCTTTTGGCACCAAAATCCTGCGGAGCATTTGCATCATCGTGGAGGCCGTAGTCAAGGCGGGGCACATATCTGACTCGCACTTCGAGTCCGGTATCCGTAACATCAATGACTTGAGCAAGGTCGCCTGCGTATTTCGGTGGACGTCTAAGTCGAACGTATGCTCCTGGTTCCAATGATGGCGTCTTGGTAACTCTGAGCAAATCTGGCATTTCCTTGATCTCCACGAGCATCATTTTCGTTCTGGGGTAGACGTTCATTAGTCCGTCCATGGCAGTCATAATATCAGCTTGGCGCTGGGCCTCGACGTAGATAAATCCTTTCATTGTCGAATGAGTCCCACCTCTCTCGAAGGCGCAAGTAATCGCAAGCTCATCTCGCGTGCCGCTTCTTTCCTCTACACGCTTCATAATGGAAAATACTGCCTCTCTCTCTTTTCCTTCCTTACAGCGTACGGCGTAAATTGAAGGGTCGTCAACACTCGGGAGCAATAGTCGCCTCGGTACAACAGCAGAGTCACCCGGGCCTCTGCCAGATCTGTTTTTGTTGGCGTATCGTTGTCGCAAAATTTCAGCTTGTTTCTCTGCATCCAGGCTTGCTTCCATCTCACGTCTCCTGTCCAATTCCCTATGTCTCCGATCATCTGCCACACCACCGGCAGGAAGATCCGCAACATCGTCAGGATGTGTGTCCGCAATGAAGTTGTCCTTGATTTCATTGAGCTCGTCCTCGTCGTCATCGTTCTCGTCTTCGTCCTCGTCGACCTCAGCTTCTACGTCAAGGAATTGGTTGCGACGTTCCCGTCGACGCTTTCTGCGGTGTCCCTGAGTTTGATTTAGCATTGAAAATCAGTCGGCACGTATGCATGCTTACCGTGATCTCTTCCTCCTCGTCTTCCTCATCTTCCTCATCATCTTCATCCTGACCTGCAGCTATGTCCTCTCCCGGCCCCTCAGCATCCTCGTCATCTTCATCCCCATCTCCCTGGCCGAGAGAGGATCTTCTTCGAGAACCGGCCGGTTGGTCGTCATCTGAGGCGTCTTCTGAAATTGTGGGCCTTTTGGCAACTTCATTCCGACTTTGCGCACTAACATTCTCATCGCGATCAGAGCCCCCTGCATCTTCTGCATCAGACAGATCTGCCTGTTGAGGATTAAAGTCTTCCTCTTCGTCACTCTCTTCGAAATTGGCATGTTGGAGACTCGACATGGTGTCAGGGGAGATCTTGAAGAATGAAGATATTTGGTATAAAGGAAAGTTTGCAAGCCTCCAAGATTTTTATAATAGTGATCTTGAGCTGGGCGTAGGCACGATCAGCCGTCCTCACGCTCAGCCGAGATCGAAGTCAAGATTGTTGTGATGTACTGTCGGTGGGAAATAGTTCAAGATCAAAACGCGACCATTGTTCTTAAGCCGATGGCGCGAGGCGACATAGCCTTACCCACACGTGACTTTCTTGGCATTTACCTACTGTAAGGATCTCAGCATGCCTTGGTACTCTAAGCGAGGTCGGCAATGTTTAGGAAGTGAAGGCAATTCTCGTCGGCGAGTTATTCCAAATATGATGCCTAGATGATTACAACCAGAATTTGGAACGCCTGCACAAAGGAAGGTCGCAGATGTCAAGATATCCGAGGCTCCCTGCCCTATGTCAGAAGACGACGACGTATTGAATGTTTTGGTATCACATTAGGCGATTGTGCACAATGGTGAAGGTGCTCGAATACGTTGATTATACTCGTAGTTGTAAAGCTTGCTCTCGAAGCTATTCCTCGAGAGCGAGAAGTAAATAACGTAGCTAGTGCCAAGCTATGCCAAGCCTTCCGAATTGTATAGTCACACATGACTAACATGTGATGAGTATCCCGAAAGAATGAGATTGCAGCTTCAGGTTTAAATTTCTTAGACCTGATATGTGTATGTTGCATTATCTATCTTTCACCTCGAGACTATGCGTGCCCCTTCGATGCCTGTTGCTTCGGAAAATCCGAGAGGACATCCGCCGCTAAGCACCTCTTTGGCTATCATCAAGCTTGGTGCCGCCTTCTCGCTATTGTTTCTCAATCCTAGCAGACACGTACAAAACCTCGGAATAACCATTCTCTTGTACGGCCTCCATTCATACTAGGCCACGAATTCGCCGGTAAAGTAACGACCGCACCAAATATATTCTCTCCCTTTTCCCCTTGGGAACCATGTTTTCGGCGGCGGCACTGGCTCTTGCGCTGCGCAAATCTCTGCCAAAGAGACCCATCTCCACCAGTTCCCCGAGGCCTGGGCATTTACAGAAGCCGCTGCATTAGCAGCTAGGCGAAATGCGGGAAAATTGGAGCAGATGAGGTTGATGATCACAGAAAACTTGACTGCTGGAGGCCCTTTCTCAGACTTACGAACGGAGCCGGGGTCGATGTCGTTTTTGATTAGGTAGAACGTGTCGATGAAAGCCTGAAACGCCTCGGAAAAAGAGTCGCCAGGTCCTCGTTATGGAATTTGCGGGATCCGAGGTCAACTTGGAGATAATTGCTACGAACCCGGTGCATAAACAGACGCAACTGAATGGATATGCAAATCTGTGGCCCTTCTCAATCTAGTAAAACAGTATTGACTTGAACAGCGTTTTGGGACTACAGATAGACTTGACCCAAGGGAGACAGATAACCGAGATCTGGAACGGCATGGGGCAATTTTGGTGGAAGCGCGGATTACTTCGACCTATGGGTCACAACGGAGATACGTACCTAGGATTGGAGAACACAGTGTCCGCCATGAAAGATGTCGGGGATTGTAGAGTTTGGGGGAAGGCTGTCATCTCCACGAATAACCGAAAGCCAAACTTGTGACTGAATTATCTCTCATTCTATCGCAGAGAGATCGGTGCCTTAGTGTTGGAAGTGGTACGGGTCCGCAAGTTAGCAGGCTGATAACTCAATAGTTGCACAATGATTTGACTATGCTGGAAGTGCATGTTACCCTGCAATCTATGATCATATAAGAAACATTATTGAAACGGGTTGGAATTTGTAACCTTGGCAATATGTCTAGTGTCTTGGACCTCACAGATGCTTGTTACGATCTTATAAGACCTATAGATTATATGATGGCGAGAGCAGGGCTTAAGTTGAATAAGTCGATGAGATCAATGCTATCAAATCTATTAGAATTCAAAACTAAGGAGTGGCGAAGGGTATAAGGTCCTTTTATATATACGCTATCGACCTTGAATCTATTTTTAAGTCGATATATAAATTATAATTTCGTAAGCAAATAATATAAAAGGAAACCCTAATTTATTCCTTTAGTATATCGCCCTTTAAGAACGGCACAGCTTGTGACGGCTAGCCCTGAGGATTATAAGAGACGAATTGTCGTATTGTATTGCTCCATGGGGTACGCTACGTAGGTAGGATCAAAGATTAACTGAAGAAAACTCTAGTAAAGCTCTCTAAAGAATAAATACAGAAGGCTGCTGTCTAACGGCACGTGATGCGGCCGCATATAGTCAGCTGCGTGGAACGTGACCTCTAATTGTACGGCTGTAACAAAGCTCCTTAGCTTATCTTATAATATACCAAGAGGCGGCATACTACTTATACTCGTCCTTTCTAGGTTATAAGGTCACGCCGGGTTATAAGTTTATGCTGTGACATTACCCCACTGTCCCACTCCCTTAAAAAAAATAGAGCTGCCAATACCTTGATTCATAAGTCTAAGCATCAACGAACTATCAAACGAAGTCGTGCATTGTACGATTTTCAGCCTCTTTGACAAACAACCCCAGCCTTTCTCCACCTAGAGTCTCTCTCAGCTTGAAATATTTCTACCGCAGCGTCGATCAGCTTGTTTAAGTTGTCGAATGCGCTGATTAGTTTGCGGTCTCAAGGGTCTTTTAGGGCCTGTTTGGCTCAAGAGTTCCACCACCAACTTTTACTTCAAAGAATTGACAACCGCACCTGGGAACTCTTATTTCTAGTCTTATTCTTTCAGAATTAGACCTGTTTGGCTCAACAATTCCACTTTATCTTCTCTATCGTAGAATAGCCTAGATACGTCATAAATGCAAATTAATTAATAAAAATCTGCTGTGCCTATATATCTTGTTGATGCTAAGCCTCCCTTTCTGATAAGGAGGTCCTTGAGGAAGTGGAAGCCGTCTGCCGTAATACTGAGATTATCTTCGATTCTTGAATGGTGCCTATTAATTATCTCATTAATCTATAGAAAACCGGTCTGCTTAGAGGTATATTGTAGTGTTTTGCAAAAGTGTTTCTAGTAGTAAATTGCCGCTGATTGCGCTGCATATAGCATGGTAATCGCGGCAGCAGCCTTTCTGTTACGGCGATTACGTCGACGTAGAAGAGAAGAAGAGGAAGGCATTAGAAAGATTATAATATCATAGTATTAGAAGTGGTTCTAATTATAAGGTTACAATACGACAGTCAATTGTAGGTGGTTTTGATAGAGTCACGTAGGAAAAGAATAAGTAGAACTCTTTTTCAGCACTTCTACAATATAGCTATTTTGCCAATTCTTTTTTTGTATAGGGAATTCAAGAATTGGAAGAATTGGCAAAAGAATTAGGAACTCTTAGATTGAGCCAAACAAAACTAGAACTCTTGAGCTAATTCAAAGAGTTCTAGCGGGAATTCTAAGAGTGCTGGTTTTTTTTGGTGGTGGAACTCTTGAGCCAAACAGGCCCTTAACTAGCTTCTTTGTCGTCGGTTCTCTTAGATTTCTTCTAACTATTTGCGAGCACCCTTTCTTTATCGCTCCGCAGGAGCTTTAGTAGCAAGATATAGGACCTTTTTTTATTGCAGCGGCGCCTAGCTTCTTCATTTTGTCCTTTTCTATAGTAAGGTATTTTATCTTTAGTTCGACTGCTCAAGCTTTACTCCGTAGCTTAGTGATTTCCTAGAATTGTTCGGCTAGGTATTTATATAGGCGATTGAACTCAGCTGCCTCAGATAATGTAACGAATACTATATATCCTCCTTATAGAAAACTTCCTCCCTTCCCTTCAACCTTAGCTAATACTTGATCGACGTTAGCAGGCAGGCGTCGATTGTTTTAGGCTACCGCAATAACGTTCTTCTAGAATTTTATTCTAAAGCTCAGAACCTGGCAAGACAGGGGTTGGCCCAGGGCTCTTATTAGCCAGAGATCTCTGATCGAAGTTGACGTCGATGTTCATTTCGAAGGATTCGTAGTTTGCTAGGACGCGACTCCCTAATACGTGTGCCGTCCTTGCGCTTCATAAGGGTGCTATCTTTCGAG